>JAULBY010016823.1:0-20604 GCA_032358315.1 Ophiocytium majus
GCTGGGAGCGCTGGGGGGCACCGCTACTGCACCTGGGCGGCGCCTAAGGGCCGTTGGAGGTGCCCCGTGCAGGGTGTCCTGCGCTATGTGTCAGCTGCAGCGACGTCTAGGCGCACTGGTGCAGCACGGTGGCATGTTGCGTTTGCCGCGCGGAGACGGACCTGAGCGGAAGGCGGGCGAGCCTCGCGAGCCGCTGCGGAGGCCGCAGCGCGCGCCTGGACGACAGGAAGGTGTGCTTGGGCCTACGTTAACAAGTATAGCAGCGACACCAACCGTCATCTTCCGTGAGTAGCCTGTGTGAGCTTCACACTCTCCGAAACAGCCCGCCGTGCTTACCTGGTCACCTCAAGCTGCAAGTGACCAGCCACTGACAACGCACAGCTGCACCCATGCCCCCCTCATTGTCTGAGCTTGCCTGCCTGGGGATGGCAAGATGTTGGTTAGGACACGTTGGGCACTGCTATGGCTGTTGTGGGGCGATGCAGTGCCCAGGCCAGGCGCCCCTGCCAGCTTGCACCAGCAGCTGCAGCAGTGACCATGTGCTCTTGACTTACAGTCTGAGGCACTTCAACAATGTGAAGCACACCATTGTGGCACCTACAGCTTCGTCTCTATCGACATTTCTTGTAGGCATGGCGTGCATGGCCGGTGCGGTACAGGCAGCAACCGCAGCCATGTGCACACACCTACATGACTGCTTGGCAGCTGCAGACATCAATAGGGTGGTCAGGGTGAGGTGCTGCACTGTGCAGCGCAGCTGCTCTCCCTGTGTAGTTCCCTCCAGGAGCAGCTGTGCTGTCAACAATGCCCAGCAAACCTTTTGAAAATGCATGTTTGAGGCGGAGCTGTGTCAAGCCATGTTGCGCACAATAGCTTGTCTCATACACCGCACGACTGCTTCAAAAGTGCCATGTAGCGCTAGGTCATGTCGTGCTCACTCTGCTTTTAGCTACTGAGCACTGCTGCATCCATACATGGCCTGCTATCTCATTCAAGGCACACACACAACTCCGTTGGTCTGCATCAACATCCAAACGGTAAGCCAGGCGCAGCTTGGTGTGTTGAAAGCTACATGTACGAAGTACATCATGCGGTGCAAGTGAACAAGCGCAGTGGTGCTGCCACTGCCCTCAGTGCTAGGGTTTCAAGGTTGTTTTTCCATGGGCATGCACCCGAAGTGACGAGGGGGTAAAGGGTGCCGTCAGCCAATTGTGCCTGTTTGGATTGTGGAGATGTGGCTGCTGTTGTGGCCCAATCACGACAATGCGTGGTGCTAACCAGGAGGTACAGCAGCAGTGCACATACATGCCTGTCACATGGTCTTGGGCTGTGCTGCCGCCACACGTGTTCAACATCACAGTCAGCGGTTTCTTACACTCACGCTAGGACAACTCGTGGTGGAAGCAATGGCCTCGCTGTGCCATCATTGTGCCTGCCGCCATACCATCACGGGGGGTGGGCGGGGGGGGGCGGGCTTGCTTACAGCGTGGCGAGGTACACGCAAGGCAGCAGCACGCCAGGTCGCGCTGGCAGGGTCGTTGGCAGTGGCCCTGCTAGGCTCACCCATGAGTGACGTTGTGGGAGCACGTCCCGAGAAGGGGCGCGGCATGCAATGTGTGTGTTTTTTATACGCTGCGCTAAGAGCATGGAAGGCCCTGTGCACATGGCATGCATGTGACTGGCAAAGGCATGATCTAATGTGCAGTCGCTAGCGGACACGATGGCAATGCTCAGCACTTTGTGTACCAGTCCAGAGACATGAGGTCATGTGTGAACCACAGTTTGAGGATGTGCGGCCCATGCAGTGCGTGCAGTGCCACAACATGTTCCTACAGTAGGCCGGCCATGTGCGCGCACGCTGCAATCTGGCATGCAAAGTAACAGCAGAAGCAGCAGCAGTGGTGGGCCACGGCAGCACAACCGAACACAGCCGCTAGCACAGCACTCACGCGCTGCTGCCAGCTGGCGGTCAGCAGTCACCCAGGCACACGCACAGCATGCAACGACACGAGCAGGGTCAACAGACCGGATGGGTTGATTGCAGCAACAGCTGGAGGCATTACTGCGGAGTGTATTTACAGTATTTGGGCTGTGCAGAGTACATTGGGAGGCGGCATGCCGACCCCCGCGCGGCGTAGCAGGCGGTGCTCAGCGCACCAGACGCGGTGCGCATACATCATTAATGTTTTTGCATGTGGCGAGGCAGCTCCCGGTCAGAGGAAGTCCATCATTTCCACACCATCCTCTTCATCATCTTCGCCCTTGGGGTTTCCGCGCTGCAAACGCGCGCACGGCGCAGGCGCGTCGGTGCACGCATCACCATGTCATGATACTTCAAGCGCATACATGCCAGGCTTTCTTCAGAGTAAGGAGTGCTGAGCATTGCCAGCTTGTTCACTGGCAACAGCATGCCTGATCATGCTTTTTCCGGCGACTTGCACACCATGTGCAAAAGGCTTTCCGCGCCCTAAGCGGAGTTCAATACACTAATACCGAGGTAAGTACATGTGTGGGAGTGCCGTATATGTTGTGCATATAAAATGCGTAGTGCGCCACTACTGTATATATAGGTTAGAAAGGCGGGCATGTGCGCACTGCCCGCGGGCACACAAGCATGGTCGCGTGCAGTCAGCGCAGCGCGCTCACGCGCTGCGGTTGGCTCCAGCAAAACGTGCTCAGCAGCAGGTGGCGAGGAGGGGAAAACGTGTGTGGCTCTGTTGATAGCAGCAGCAGCACCGGCGGCCGCCGCACACGTGTGCAGACGCACTAGCAGGCTGCATGGTAGCTTGCACACGGCAGCAGCAAACAGCATGCTCAGCACGCCGCCACCCCCACATGCCCCCTACGGGGTGCACATGCCCGCGCCGCCGCACATACCAGCACTGAAGAGCCTGTACCCTGCGGCCAGCGCAGCACATGACCCCTGATGCACTGAGGCACACACTTCTAAAAAACGCCGGCGGGGGGACTGCGGAGCTCCGACCTACCAGGAAATGCGGCATCTGCCGCCCGTGCCCCATTAGCCTCTGTTGTACCTGCAGTCTACTCTGTACTTCAGAAGTACTACTTCAGAACTAGCCTGCGGGCATCCGCTAGCCCTCTTCTCGGTCCGTACACGTGTACATACTTTGTCGTGCATTGGATTCGTGTCATGGCCGCCAGTGAGCGGTCTGGCATGCATGTGTCATGGGCTCTTGCACGCCCCGAAGTGCAAATACATAAAACTACTTCAGAAGTACTTGCGCGCACACCACCTCCAGGCCGCTGGATTACTGCCCAGTTGCTGAGAATTATGCCGCGCAGGTACCACTGGAAACGTTTTTTGGTGCTTATGAAGTACCCAGCCCCCCCCATTTGTTTTGGGCTGCCTCTAAGTACTGGTCAAAGTAGCGTGGTAGGGAAGTGTTGGGGGGAGGGGAACAGGGCCTGATCGCGAGCGATCCAGCCATCCCACTACAGTACTACTTTGTAGTTTTTGAAGTAGATTTGAAGAGGCTGGATAGTGGTTATTTCATACCAGCTTCAGCACACGCCGCCACGCCCCCCCCCCCCCTGAAGCGTACAAGCACCTCTCCCTGCGGAGCGCACCCTACGCGCCCGACTATGCTACCCGTAGTTTGTACCAGTGACACATGCCATCATGTCTCTACGACCAACGCACAAACTTCAACACAGCAACTTGAACAGACCTTGGGGCTGCCATCCATGGGCTCGTCTGCGGACGACGAGCGCTTGCGCGGCGCCCGGCACGCGCGTTCGTACCCCACCAGCAGCGCGTGCGCAGCCGGGGGCCACGCCGCAGGCCACGGGCAAACCCAGTGCCACCTGCGCGAGCAGCACCGGCGACGGCAGCGTCAGCAGCAGGGGTGGCCAGGCGTGGCAGCGGGCGCAGGCAGCAGCACCGTGGCGGTGTCGGCGATCGTGGGGTGCACGTTGTCAGAACCTTGCGGTGTGTCGGTTGCCGTTTCCACTGAGACACGGCGGTGAGAGGCCTCACCGCCCCGCATCGCTGAGGCGGGGCAGAGGGGAACGGAGTTGAGTGCCGCTGTGCAGGGCAGGGGGGGGCTCGTGGTTGTGTGGAGGTGGCTAAGGTGCATCGCACGAGGAGCGCTGTAATGCACTGTAAACAAACACGGGCGTTTGGCGCAGTTGCACGCACTTCGGCGTGTCTGTCCGAATGTGAGCACGTACATGGAGACCTACTAGTCTAGTACCAGCACAGACCCCACCAAAAAAAAAAGTGGAGACCTACTGGTCTAGTACCAGCACAGACCCCACCAAAAGCAGCGCGGTGTGGTCCACAAGCACTCCCCTGGCGCGGCACCACCGTCGTGTGGAAACAGCCTGCCACTGCTTCTGCTCAGTCAGCACCCCCATGCACACGAGCGCTGCGTAAAGAAAACGAGGTGTGCATTGTGGCGGGCGCCACGGTTGCTCAGCGGAGGCTCACAGGCCGCTGCCGCCGGCTGCGCAGTCAATAGAGTTCGCTTTATTTTTAAACCAGGAGGAAGTATTGTAGGGTATTGATGGCGTCGTTCATTCCTGAATTACCCCCGTTTCAAACCCTCCAAGTGTTGATGAACAAAATGAAAAAGGCTAAGATCAAGGCATTGACTTCTAAAACCCGTGCTCTGATAACACGGCCATGGGAAGTCAAGTTTGGCCAATCAATTGAGGGAGACTGCTCACCTGCAACACCTGTCTTCCCCTCCCCACACCTCGTTCACGCCCGCCGGCAGGCGCTCGCTGTGTGCGGTCTCCCCTTTCAACCTGTCAATCTGCGTGGGCGCAGCGTAGCCGGCCGCAAGCAGGCACACACGCACATGATGAGCGGCGCGGCAGCTGCAGGCCCATGGTGGCACAGAAGTGGCGGCGCAGTTGTAGGCGCAGCACAAGCCCATACCACGAGCGGTGCCCTTTCAGTCGCCGCCGCCAGTCTCCAAAGGGGTGCACGAAGGCGCGTGCAAGCTTGCTGGAGCGGGTGCGCCGTTGGCACCACCGCGCAGGGCAGCTGCATGTGCCGCGGTGGCTGGCATTTGCAGTGTACCTGGGCACTTGCCACCCCCTCACACGCAGGCGTGGGCCTGTCACAGCCGCTCACGGCGCCAGCGGTCACGGCAGCTGTGCTGACGACTGCGAAGGCTCTTCACCACAGTTATCACAACGCGCCGCGCATCATGGCCATGGTGCGCGGTGTCACACGATCAACTGGCACTCCGGCAAGGCAAGCTACCTTGTGCATGGTTCTTACTTGCCCTTTCTCAGTAAACACTATCGGCGCGGCTGCGCATGGGGGGCACCCGCAAAACGGCACCAAGATTAAACCCACGAAACACACGCTCAGCCGCTGCTGTTTGTTGCGCATCAGATGAACACAACAACAGAAGTGGTGGCCGTAGAGGTACGGGACGGCAGCCACAACGAGCGGGCGGACGCACGAGCGCGGCGCGCACCTTTGTCAGGCCCGACTCGAGGCCGCTGCACTGGTCGAGCAGCATGCACGCCGTGAACAGTCCGAAGAGCGTCGAAATGATGCCCACCGTCATGCCCGCCAGCTCCTCGCCGGGCGTCATCTGCCCGCGCACGAGCATGTGAAGTTGAAGTTGAAGTAAAAGTTGAAGTTAATAATAAGTTGAAGTTTCAGTTGAAGTACAAGTTACAGTTGAGGACTGTGCGATTGAGCGCACAGGTACCGTCGGCGGCAGGCGTGCTATGAGGCAGCGGGCGTCGCGGCTGCGGTGTGGCGGCCGAGGTTGACGTGCCGACCTGTGCAGCCCTTGGCGGTTGTGGACGCTGGGCACATCAAGAAGTGGTGTCCTCGCAGGGGATTTGGATCGCCGTACCTGGGGCTACAGCATGTCAAAGTTTGGGACTCATAAGGAAAGACATGTAGCATCATAATACAAGCAAACAGGGCTGCTGCAAGATGTAAACCATACCAATCTCTGCAGTGAACCAAACTACTGTAGTAGAACTCTTAGTTGCCCGTTTCCGCTTCCAACTACTTCAAGCTGAAGTATGCATGGGGCGCGGTGGACACACTGTTCGCTCACCATGCACTCCTTTGGCGAGTCATCCAGCATCACTCGGAACGCCTGGGGGCAGTACAGCAGCCAGCGGGCACCAACACACACACCACGCAGCAGCAGGGGCACAGTCGCATTGTGTGATGTGCTCAGGAGTGCTCAGCAGGGCAGATGCACGCGGTGCTGCGTCGCCAGGTGCGCGCAGTAGGGCGCGTGTGAAACCTGCGAGTGGCAGCGGCTTCCTTTGCAGCAGCCAATGCTGCGGTGCCATTGGCCGCCATCACCAGGATTTGTTGAATGATGAGGCCCAAGCAGCAATAAAGCATGTGGCTACTATAGTTGGCAACCCGCACCAAGTGAAAGTTGTTGTGCGGACCGCAGAGCAGTTACATGTAAGTACCCCAAAATGAGGTGTGGGATCGTCACCGGCGCCACAACCCACTAGCACAGGTGTGAATCTACCAGTCTCTTGGCGGTATCTGTCTGCTGGCTACAATTCCGCCACCAGTAGGTGGGTGGCCGGCTGCGTACCATGCTGTGCGCGCGGGCCGTGTGCATTGCATGTTCTCAAATTACGTTTCATGAGCCAGTACAAGTAAGTCGTGAAGTTTGACAAGGCTAACTTCAACAAACCTCAGCAATTCACCCCCGCCGGCCACTGTAATACCATGGCACCTATGCCCCATTTTTCTCCCGAACATACTAATTGTGTGTGCAACACAGGCACATTGCACTTCAGAAACATGGGTCTAATGGTAGCACCTAGGATTTTGGGACTGGTGGTGTGTTGCAGGCACAGCGGCACGGCAAACGCGCTGCTGTGTGGATGTGGACAAGGGTGCGCGTGCGGTTGGCACTCACCAGCATCAAGAGCGCCAGCGCGCACAGCACCGCTGTGTAGCCAATGAAAAGCAGGAACAGCTTGTGGTTCCCAATTCCCACACAGTTGTTCACCCCTGCACCACACACACGCGTGTACACATGACAGCGCCGGTCAGCAGAGGGCGTGGCTTGCTGCCCCCCCGTGGCAGCTGCCACCAAGTGCCTGCGGCAGTGCAACAAGCCCTGCTGCCCCCGGTGCTGATGCTGAGGCATGAGGGTGTTACAATAGCCACTTCAAGAGAGAGCATAGCACTGAGATCGAGCTTTTGTGTGATGGCGGCAAGCGGGTTGTGGTCTTCAATGCAAAGGAGGCAGTGACACACTGGTGCCATAACTGCCTTGCAGCGCGCAAGCACCTGTCTGCCTAGTGCCCGGTGCCGCAGCAGCAGCGACCCATGCACACACTGTCGACACAACGCCAGGCCACTTACTTGTATATATATACATGAATAAAAATACACATACCAGGTAGATTTTTGTGAGTACTCAAGCTTCAGGGCTACTTACAAGTTTTTACCACTCATTACAGTAGTACAAGCATGAGGCACGCGTTCACCACTGGAACCCACGCACATTGCAGCAACGCCACACCCGCACGAGCCTGCATATACAGCCAGGCGACTCTTGAAGCAGCATCAATAAATGAGGTGGACGCCCACTCACATGGGCAGTGGTGGTCCATCTTGACGATGCAGCGTGCGCACACCGAGCAGTGGTGCGCGCGGACGGGCTTGTACGCATCGCAGCGCCTGCAGCACGGAGTGCACACCGACGCCCGCATCCACAGTCAGGTGTCACACTTGCCAGCACTGCATTCGCTAAACGATTTTACCCTTATTTTCATGTGCTTGTCCACACAAAGGCCCGTGTGCATTCCGAACCACATCAGTCGGCGGCAGCGCAACTGTTCGGCCGCGGTGGGTAGGGCTCCTGCGAAGCACAGCGCACGGCTGGGGTGCAGTGCATGCCATGGCATCCGCACGCTTCGCACCTGAGCAGCAGCCACTTAACAGCTACCGCAGACATCGGGGTATAAGACCCCCCGATTGTGTCGCCGAGCGCCGGCCGTCGCTAACACCGGGGGGTTCTTATCCGGGGGGGGGTCTTATACCACATTTTCCTATTCTATATACATATTATGTAGAGTTTACCCCGGGTCTTGCTGCCAGATGCCCCTCATTCACTAACCCGGGGGGGTCTTATTCGGGGGGGGGGGTCTTATACCCCGATATCTACGGTACTGCAGGTGACGTCATTTAACCAGCACCCAGCACACAACCGCCGCCACAGCACAGGTGCACACCGCCATGCCTGACAGTACCACACAACGGCGCCGCCACGACAGACGCCCGCACAAATTGCGCACTGCATGTGGTCGCCAGCGACTTGCCTGCACCAGCGCTTGAACCCCCCCTTCCCCCCATCCCCCCCCCCCTCTGCGGTGTTAAGCGCAGCCGTTTCTGCGTCCTCGTCCCCCGAGCCCGCAGGGGGCACCACGTCCCGGGGGACGGCTCCGGGATCCGTTAGCATGGTTCGCGCGTGCGACACCAGCGCCAGCCCCGCCACCGCCACGAACAGCATGCTGCCGAGCACCTGCATATGTGTGGTGGTCACCGCAGGTTTAGCAGCATGCACCAGCAGCGGCAGCAGCAGCCGTGGAGGCAGCCAGCCGTGGAGGCAGCCAGCCGGTGTGTGTTCGGGGGTTTCAAAGGGCTGTTGGTGAAAGGAGCCATTTTATGAAATGTGCCAAGAAGTGGTGAGCACACCAGCCACGATGAGCTGCCCTGGCTGGCCTGTTTATCGCCACAAGGCGACACAGGCAGGCCAACGAACTTCCACCACGCACTGCCAAAGTGCTAGGACTGCGCCCGCCAAGCACGCAAGCACGCACAGTGCGTCCGCACACACTTGCCTTGACGGCCGTGGTGCACTGCCATGGCTTGAGGACGGCCCCCACCACCACCACAGTGGAATACAACAGCAATCCCCACGTCACCATGACGCAAACCACCCCGCAGGCATCCAGGTTTATCCACACGGTCGCGTCATGGTGCGTGCCCAGCACGCATCCCTGCGGCTTGCCAGCAGCATCCTCAGCTGTTCTGCTGTACGCTCCCCGGCGTGACCGTGAGCAGCACCCCATTTCTCCTGGTCACTGGCTGCCGCGGCAGCAGCGCCGCCCAGGCACGCTTCAGCTGCTCCTGCTGCTGCTCATGGTCCCCCAGCGCCGCGCCGCAGGCGTCGTCGAGTCAGTGTTTCTTCATGTTCCTCCCTGGGGAGTTTTGGGGCAGGACTCCTGCCGCAGGAGCCCCCGGGCGGGGGAGGGGCAGCCCCCTTTGGGGGATGAAATCAGCGACACGCCAGGCGCACCCACAAAAGAACAACCAACAGCGCGGTAGCGGGAGCAGCAGCTGGCACACCAAGTGGGGTGAGAGCTCGAGGTGCCCGCCTGCTTCCCAGGGAGGGGGGGTGGGTGCAGGCAACGCCAACAGCTCATCGTGCCCAGCCCTAGCCCGAACAGCTGCAGCAATCTCAGCGCGCGCTGGCCTGGTGAACAGGTGCGGAGGAGGCGGCAGCAGCCTGACGGAGCGGCGGCGGCGCTCCACCGGGGTGTGATGGCTGTGGTGCTGCCGCCACAGCAGGAGCCGCACCTCGAGGATGGCGCAATGAAAGACTTGCACCGTCGAACTTCGAGTTTCACACCACCTTGTGTGAGCACCACGCCGTCACCAGCTGCGGCGGCGATGGCGGCGGCAGCGCAGCGGGCGACGGCTGCGGCAGCAGTTGAAGCACGGGCTGCTTCTGACCCTTCGGGTGACCAGCACGCTGCGGCTGGGAGTGACGGTGGCGGTGTCAGTGCGGGGGGCGCCAGGCAAAAACAGCACGAGCAGCAACCGCCGTCACCGGCGGCAGCCCCAGCAGCACCTGCGGCACAGGAGCAGCAGGCGGTCTCACATGGAGCAGCGGCAGGAGAGCTCACTTTATTCGCAGCTGCAAATGGTCATAAGGAAGGAGACGGCACGAGCGCACTGCGGAAGGCTGCTTTGGTGGAAAGAAATGGCGGGCTGCAGGCGCCAGGTGCAGCAGCAGCAGTGGCAGCGCCGGCATTGCCTGCGCCAGCGTCGCCGATGTGGCCGCACCTGTCATCATTTCAACCACCAAGCGTATTGCGGCACGTGAGCAATTACGCCAGCGAAGAGCGCGTGGTGCGCTCCAACAAAACGTGAGTGTTCACCCGGCGCCATGCATTTGTCTCAGGCGCGGTGTCGTGCGCGCACGCCTTGGCGCGCGCAACCACTCAGCGCACCCGTCACCAGTGGTGTGCTGCAAATCAGAACATTGCTGACTATCCAGTTGCCAGTAGCCCACGTGCTCGCTCTCCTTGCTGTTGCCACTATCCAACAAAATGTGAGTGTCACCGCCATGCATTCGGTGCAGGCGCGGTGTCATGCGCGCAAACCGGGCTCTACCACTCAGCGGACCAGTCACCAGTGGTGTCCTGCAAAAGAGACCGTTGCTGAGTGTATCCAACTGCCTGTAGCCCACGTGCTTGCCTCCCCCTACTGCTGTCACCATGATGCGTCGCCACCCCTGTGGGAAGCACCAAGCGCGGGCACAGGCAGTAGGCGCTCAGTCAGCGTGCGGTTGCCTTAAACACCTCCCTTGCACACGCGTAGGCCAGGCCATCCTAACATTCAGGCGTGCCTGTGCCGTCGTGATGTGTGCCATGGTGTGTGCGACGCCGCAGATCGAAGACGCTGTCATTTGCGGACGAGCACGGCGCTCCGCTGGACGAAACCGTCTACACGACCACACTGTTCTACTCAAAAAACGGCGTGGCGCCGGAGCGCAAGGAGTCCTGCTGCACCGTCTCGTAGCATGCGCAGCGCGCGTGCACCCCAGTGGCGAGCGGGAAACAGTTTCCAGATCACAAACAGCAGTCCCTCCCTGCATAGCAATTTTGTCCCCCCCTTTTCCCTCGTCCCCTGCGCACTCACATGTACACAGACGAGGGCCAGCTCCCGGCGGTGTGCGCTCTGCAGTGCCCGCCCGCGCCTAAAGCCTTCTGCTAGAGCCCGGGGCGGTGCGTGACTGGCGCGTGCGGCATTATGCGCCACAGCCGCAGCACTGCCTACCCCTCTCCCCTGCTGTACAGGCTCCCCCTAGTGCACCATACGGGAGAGAGAGGAGAAGAGTATGAATGGACCACAGTTCCGGGGCAGGGCACACGTTTTTTATCAGCAGCGCTGAGTTGCTTCCAACTATCTGCTTTCCCTGTGCCGTGTGGGATGTTGTCATCTCCTGGCCATTCAATAATAAATGGGTTGAAGTCTGTTCTGTGCGTGTTGTAGTTGTGGTGGCACTGTGTCTGCTCAGCAGACTATGTGCCGATCACCCCCCGCGGGCGGCCGAAGCATTTTCGAATTCGTTGCCGAACTCCTAAAGTTGTTGGCAGCACAGGCAGGTGTGGCGGGCACAGTGCCGCCACATGATGGTCACCCTGGTCTGCAGTGGCCATGCCTCTCACAGATGCCAACCCGTTCTTTCAGGTGCGTCTCACGGCTAGGGGAGAGCTTGCACCAGCATGGGATGTTGCCCTTGAATCAGAAAGCTGCACACGCTGGACAACATTTCACCTGGGAGTGACGCTGACGTCCACACCAGCAGCAGTGGGAGTGACTCGGCAAGGCTGTTTCAGCTGCTGCGTGCGTCTGCTGGTGCTGCTGCTGGTGGTGCTGCTACCTGCTGCCGCTATTGCTGCTTTCACTGCTGGCTGCCACCATGCTGTCACTTCAACCTCGCGCTGCACAATGACGTTGTGTCGCATCAGCCTGAAGGTTCTGCTGCTGCTGCCACTGCAACTGCCCGCGCGTTGCTGCAATGGAGCGCCCGCCATCCCACCCATGCACATGCTGTTGCTGCTGCTGTTGCTGCTGCTGCTGCTGCTGCTGCTGCTGCTGCTGCTGCCGCCGTTGCTGCTGCTGCTGCCGCCGCTGCTGCTGCTGCTGCTGCTGCTCCTGCTGCTGCTGCTCCTGCTGCTGCTGCCGCTGCTGCTGCTGCTCCTGCACCTGCTGTCGCTGCTGCTGCTGCTGCTACCGCCACGACTGGCCGGTGCTGCGGCTGCGGTGGCTTGTCCCATGCAGGAGTTCACTCACTCCTTCCCGGAGCAGAGCTTGGGCATGCGAATACGAAAGGTCAACGGGCTGGCCATAGTGCAAGTGAGTCAAACATCTCCTGCGCCATATTCGGTTTGAGAGGTGTTTTCCTGTGTGGTGATGAGTTGTGCCTGTTGGTGCCTGCTGCTGGCAGCTGCAGGTGCTCATGGTTGTGGCGCCAAGCCGCTGCTTCATGCACGGCGACATGACAGCACGCCACTCGCCTTTTGTGCCAGCATTGACTCCGATAACATGGTCTGCATTCCCTACCTCATGGTCCACCCACAGGCCGCACGCGCAGCCATCAACGTGCACCTCACTCCAACCTGTCCACACATGCTGACACCACCCACCGGCACCACACACATAAAGCCCTCACTACGTCCTCACCTACCACATGCACACCAACCACAGCCCCCCCCCCCCTCACACCCCTCCCCTGGAATGGCCACCACGCCACCGCCACCCCACCCCACCACCCGCTGCCGCATCCCCACCCGCCCCTGCCACGCCGCCGCCCGCCACTAAACCCACCAGGAGCTGGTGCGGACGCGTCACGGCTTCAGAGGGGCGGGCGAGCGCTGCGGCGTGCCGCCGGGAGCGCTAATTGTCGCGGTTAACCGCGTGCGGACGTTTGCGGCGGGGTATGACGAGACGGTCGCGCGCGTTAAGACCCCCGCTCGGCCGCTGTCGCTGGGTTTCCGGCAGCTGCACGCGGCGGACGACCCGGGGCAGGCGCGGCGCTACTGGCAGGTGGGTGGCGTTGCGCCCTGTTGGCGTGCTGCTCTGGTGAAGGACGCCCGCAGTTTGGCTCTCCGCACCTCTTGATCAGATCCTAGCAGAAGCTTTTGGAAGAACAGATGGCTGTAGTGTGGTTCACCGCTGCACGCGGCGGACGACCCGGGGCAGGCGCGGCGCTACTGGCAGGTGCGTTGCGCGCTGTTGGGTGCTGCTGTGTTCGCGAGTGGCTGAAGTTTTTTAGGGTTTAGGGTTAGGCGTGGCACTACTGCCAGGTGGGTTGCGCGCTGTCAGCGTGCTGCTGTGTTTGTGAATGGCTGCATTTTTTTAGGGCTTAGGGTTACGTTGAGTTTAGGGTTTGGTTTTGGTTTTGGTTTTGGTGAAGGACGGCTGCGGTTTGGCTCGCCGCGCCCTTCCAGTCACATCCTGTGAGAAGCTTTTGGAAGACAGGACGGCTGTGCTTTGGTTCACCACACCCTCAAATGCAGTTCAGAGAGACGCTGGAATGGCGAAGTATGACCACCAACTTTGCCTGATGTCTCGCACTTCAGTATACAATGGGAACCACAACAACATCTTGTAGTGCTTTGGGGTCATGCTGGTGTGCGGAGCCATGGGCACGTGTCATGGATGGCGGCGTGAGCAGCATTGGAGTTACTGGTGGGGGCGTCCGCCTATGGCTGGCATCTTCCTTGTCATGGTGCACGGGAGTTGTGACATGGGTGGCAGAGTGGTTCAAGCGGTGGCCGCCGCCGCGCCACGCAGTTTTGTGCCAGCTTGGCACGCAGCCCACAGGTAAAGTTGGACGGGTGACACATTGTGCTGTCTAGAGAAAGCACTCGGCAGCATGTGGCAGGCCGGAGTGTGGCGACGACGTGATGGATGGGCTGGTGGGGCGGGGGCGGTCAGAACATTCATAAGCGCTGCATGCCAGCAGGCATGCTGAAAGTGGTTTATGTGGAGGGAGCTGCTGTTGTTGCACCAGGTGTGTGCCATTTGCGAAGTATAATATGGTAGCAAGGCGTGTTCGTTGCGCAGCTTTCCTAGCCTTGAAATGGTGACATTGGGATCCGAGAAGTTCAAAATTGGCAGCTGTGGCATGTTTGGTGGGCATCTTTTCTACCCTTGAACTGGTGCCCTTGGTACACATGGTGTTGTCAAGTAGCCAGTCACCGTATGCTCGCAGTACTTTTGCCAGCGCGATGTCGCAGTGGCACCACTCGTGCCAGCTTCAACAAACTCACACCAGCACCTGTGCTGCTGCACAACAACACAGCGGTCTGGCTACTTGGTTAGGCTATGCAAGTGCTGCTAGTTGCAGTAGCTGCTGCTGCGCTAAGTACTTTTCTCCACTTGCTTTTCGGTTATGTAATGCAAATAGGTGCTGCTTGTAGCTGTGCTAATAGCCGCTCTTGCTGAGCACCTGCCATGCACCGTGCAGCGGTGGAGGGAGTACCATTCTCAACCGCCTGTGGTGGCCGAGTGATTCTGGCGGTGAATACAAATAAAGGGTTAATGGTAGCATGGTGACAAGTCCACCACCAAAAAGTGCGATTGTGGTTAGGATACTTCTACCAAAATTACGTGAAAACTGTAGGGTCAAAAGCACCTGCATGGTTTGGCGCAAGGGGAAAAGCACCATTACTGCTGATGGTAAAAAGTCAGTGTTGCTTTGGTACCCGAGGCTCGAAATTTGCTGGCTGCTGCACATGCTCCTATGATGCACATGCGGCATGCTGCATCCACTTCCCCTGGAGCATGCCCCGTCCCAAGGCCCAGCCTACCTCTTGCGAGTAAGTGAAGCATGACATGCATGTGAGTGTGTTAACGTGCGTTCCGATGCTCGTGCGTGTGCAGGGCTACCTACGCTGCAAGGCGGGCGCACAGCTGTGGACGGGCCGCTTCTATGTCCTCCGAGAAGGTACGCGGCGCACTAAAAAGCAGCTGTCGATGCATGCTGTTGCTAGAGAGCAAGCCGGCAGTGTTCAGCGCCGCTCACGTTGATGTAAGCCTGGTGCGTTGAAAAGAGAAGGTGCATGGCGCACACTGCTTGCTCACACCCGCATGGACTGCCTGCTTGGACTGGCTCTTTTGCACACTGCAGCGCCTGTGTAAGGGGGCCCCCAACGTAGTCCCATCGCCGGCGCCACGCGCACTCGCTTAACACCCAGCAGTGCATGAAACCCCCGCTAGCTTAACACCCAGCAGCGCATGAATTGCCCGCTTGCTTGTAAAACACCCAGCAGTGCATGAATCGGCCGCTTGCTTTGCTCAACACCCAGCAGTGCATGGATTCCCCGGTTGCTTAACACCCAGCAGTGCATGAATTGTGCGAGCCCTGGTGAGCATGGCCGTCCCTGAATGGCACCAGCACCCGCATGCAGCCACTCCTGTACGCTGTGTACTGGCATGTGGGCCATTTGGGGCACGGAAAGCCCCGTGCCCATGTGCGCATCCTGGATAAAGCATGAGCAACCAAGCGGGTCTCTCATTTTACTGGCCGACGAAACCCTGTGTACACTCCAACAAACTCTGCTTGAGGGGCGGAAAGCCCTGTGTACATGGTGTGCCTGACTGGAAAGAACATGGCCGGGCACACTCCCCCATTGCTAGCCGCCAAAGATCACAGTGCTCGGCACTGTGCTGCAAGTCAACTTCAACAATCGAACTTCAACTGCTTGAGCACCCATGTGGCGGCCACTGCTGCTGCTCCCGTGTGGTCCTCCGCTGGAGTGCAGCTGCCGATGGCCGCGGCCAGCCGCAAGTGGTGCTGGTGCCACTCTGGCTGCCGCTGCGTTGTGTCCATTCACAAAGGCAAAACTGAGTGGGCGCACACGTCCAAGCGCGACTGCAATTCCAGCCACATCACCCAGTGGTGTTTGCGGCTGCACTCACCAGGCAGTTTCAGCACTTGCTACACCATCACTTCAGCAAAAGCAAGACACTAACAGTTCCAAACCGTCTGTGCCGCCGCCGCCGCCGCCGCCAGGCAACTCCGTCAGCAACTTCTCCGTCATCATCTCGGTCACTCAACCTCAAAACCAAAAGGACTCAACTGCCTGCGCCACTGCCACCGCCGCCGCCGATGCTGCTGCCGCCGCTGCCGTCGCCGCCGCCGTCACCACCGCCGCCACTGCCGCCGCCACCGCTGCTGCCGCCGCCGCCCCTGCCGCTGCTGCCGCCGCTGGCACAGACGGCTACCTGCGCTCCTACCCAGGCAAGGACATTGCCGCGGCGGCGCCGGTGGAGTCCATACCCGTCGGCGACTGCACGGTCATGCACGGGGACGCGCTAAGGCAGTTTGCGGGCGGCGGCGCGCTGCCGGGCGTGGAGCCGCACGACGAGGTCGCCGCCCTGGCGCAGACGTTTGCGCTGCTGCTGCGAGACCAGGTGCGTGGCGGCGCCGCCTCAGGCCGCTGCCTGCCTTGTGTGTGGGTGAGGGGAGTGGCGGCCGCAGCAGCAGCTGCTGGTGGCTATTGCACGCCGAGGTCGCAGCCCGGCGCACACGTTTGCGCTGCTGCTGCAGGACCAGGTGTGTGGGCCGCCGCGTGCCTTTTGTGGGGGGGGGGGAGGGGCGGCCGCGGCAGCAGCTGCTGGTGGCCATTCCCCCGTGGGACTTTTGTGGTATGTGCTGCTCAGTGATGGTGGCGGTTCGCGCGCGGCAGTGCTGAGCATGGCCGCTGTGGGAGGTAGGTACGAGGGGCGGCACCGGGTGTGTGGGGGTGTGCAGGCTGGTTCGATGCCCTGGCACACAGCCACTCGGCACGCTGCTTCATACAGTGTACTTCGTACCATTTTTCGGCACGCTGCTTATAAAACGTACTTCGTACCATTTGACCCACATGAAAAACATAGAATTAATAAATACAGCAGCAGCACCAGCACCTTCGGCAGCAGCACCAGTGTCAGGCCCGCTTGTTGTGCCTGGCGGTGATATGCAGGTGCCGCTCCCCGCCGCCTACCTGTCTCCCCATGAACTCGGACCCTTCCGCTAAGTTGTTTACTGGCCCTGCTGTGGTCGGGGTTGGGGAGGGGGGGGCAGCAGCAGCAGCGGCAGCAGCAGTGCTGATGGCCACCGCCGTGTAAAAATTTAAGGGGTTTGGCCATGTTACTCCTGGTCAGTCAGTAGCATGTCTGGAGGCAAGTGCTGTGCATTAGATTCGCATCTAGGCTGGTGCGACTGACTTCGCAGCACGGCTTCAGGTGTGGCTGGCTGCAGTTTGCCTGACAGGTCCACCAGCTGCAGCAGGTCCGGCCAGAGCCCGCACCGTCACCAGCAGTGCTGCTGTCGCGTCATGTACCGCTGCTGTGAGGTGCGCTGAGTGACAAATGACGCCCTGTGAGTGCACACCCGTGCCTTTGATTGGCTGCGCCTGGGCTGCATGCCCAGTTCAGTGCCTCAACATGTGCTCAGTCGACTCCTCCAGGTTATTTTTTTTTCACGCAACTGCATTGCCAACCCTGCCTCAAACAGTGCCTCCGTGCCTGCACCAAATGCTGCCCGCCTGCAGCTCCTCTTTTTCCGTGCAGACAGCTCTGAGGACAAGCTGGACTGGGTGGCGGCGCTGACCGTGCTCTTCATGGTGCGTGCGCGTGCGTGGCCACTCCGACTACTTCCAAATGTTCACTGGCATGCCACTGCTGTGCACGGCATGTATCCAGTTGCAGCCGCGTGCTACTGCACCCGCAAATGAGTACTTTTGTGGTAGACGCGGCGCAGTGACCAGGTCCCGGTCTTGTGACGCATGCAGTAGCAGGAGACAGAGGCGCCTTCCTCCAAAAAAAGGAGTACGCTGTAGAGTGGGGACTGTGCAGCAACAGTTAGTTATCACGGTATGTGGCTGGTGTTCAAGTTATTTCACGGTAATTCAAGTTATGTTTTGTAAATTAGTTGTTGAAGTTGGTCTGCAACTTCAACTTTTCATACCAACTTCAATTTCACCAAATGCAGCACATGCCCACCAAGTGTGTGTGTGTTCGCTGATGATATGCGGCTTCCCAGTTGTGAGCTCCGAGACGCCACGAAGAAGGCGCGTGGCAGCAGGGGCGATGCCGCGGCCACCGCTAGGGGGTGCGGATGGCGTCGCAAGAGGGGCAACATCGCGAAATACCGCCTGCTCTTGGCGATAGTTATTTCACGGTATCGATAACGCGTACCGCCTGGGCAAACAGTTAGTTGTCACGTTATTCCGGCAACGTGAAATAACGCGTTATTTCACGATATCAATGTTCACGGTCCCAACTCTAGTGCGCTGACCGTGCTCTTCATGGTGCATGCGTGGCCACTCCGACTACTTCCACGTGTCCACTGGTGGTCAGGCGTCATGAGCGGGCAGCACCGTGTTCACCATGCAATCACTTGCGGCTGCGTGTGCAGCCCCGCGGTGCGGCAACAGGTCTCGCCGTTGCAGCAGGGCGCAGCGGCAGGAGAGTATGTACTCCGAAGTATATTAAGTTTTGGTTTTTCATGTGGTTGACGGTGCGCTCCTACCAGCATGTCTCTGCACATATTTCAGCGCCACACGCCGCCATGCGCAGCTGTGGGGTTCTCGCACGCCCACAAGTGCAAACCAACGAAACTACGCCAACAACGTTGTCTTCGAAGTGTCCACATAAGGCAATAATGGCCGTTGTGTGCCGCTGCCGCTGTAACGCCTCTCCCACCACAGGTCCACGAGCTCCACCTGGACTCCAGTACCCATAGCAACGGCTCTGCCGCCGCCGCCGCCGCCGCCACCCCCTCCGGGGGCAGCAGACGCAGCAGCGCCGCAGCGAGGCAGAGCCCACGCCCTTTGGCATCTCCGCAGGCGGGCGGCGGCAGCGCCGGTGGCGGTGCGTCCACGGTGGTGTCACCGTCGGGCGGCGGCACGGTGGCCATAGGTATGGGTGGCGTGATGGGTCATCAGTGACTCCCCTCAGCACACGTATATACGTAACCGTCATTTTATACAGAATGTGTTGTGTAAAATGTATGTGCACACGTGCGCCCCAAAATCGATTGTTTGGTGTGTGTGGTGTTTGAGAGTTACATGTGTAGACGCGTACGTTATGCGCGGCGTGTACCGAAGATATTGTATGCCGGGACCCATCCGTAGGCATAGTGCTTGGACCGGGCGGCATGCGGCGGTCGTTTGGGCGTCTGAAACTGCCACACTCTGTTTTTTTTTGAACTGTCAACTGTGGCATCGTCATGCTTCGTGGCAACGGCCCGTCGGTCGCCGTGTGCCTGACTGCTGCGCCCGTGACCACCTTGCTCCAGCCGCCGCACCACGCGTCGACAAGCGCGCACGCTGCCTGCGAGGCATTGCACCACGCCATGTGCCGCACACACACGCGTCCCTGCACCCCTCCGCACCCTGTAGGCCCGTCTCATGTCCCGCCAACGCGCCAAGCGACTGACCGCGCGTGCTGCTTGCCATGTTGCCCTAAATCAATACATCAGCAAGAAGAGAATGCGGGCCACATGGAGTTACAGCCCAACCAAGAGAAGAGTTGGTGATGGAGCAAAAACTAATAGATTCTGGCGGTCGTCCGTCTGCGCAGGCTCGCGGCAGCGCGTGTCGGCGAGCTGCGTGACGGCGGGCTACCTGTCGAAGCGCTCACGCTTCGCAATGCCACCCACGCCACCTGCACCCATCCGCACCCTGTAGGCCTGTCTCGCGCCCCGTCAGTGCGCCCAGCGACTGACTGCGCTTCTTGCCATGTTGCGCCTGGTGGTTGTCCATTTGTGCAGGTTCGCGGCAGCGCGTGTCGGCGAGCTGCGTGAAGGCGGGCTATCTGTCGAAGCGTGGCGGCAGCAAGGTGTGGGCGAGCACGCCCCTGCACATGGCCAAGGCCGCCATGAAACTGCAGGCGTGGAACACGCGCTGGGTGGCCCTGCTGGACGACGGCAGGTGCGCTGAGCAAGGCACGCATGCAGCGCGCGCGTGGCGATGCAGCAGGGGCGCCATTACTACTTTAGAAGTATTTTTACTGTACCACATGTTGCATGTTGTATATAGAAGCATATACCGTTTATATATACTTCCTTACGCGCTGGGTGGCGCTGCTGGACGACGGCAGGTGTGTTGAGCAAGGCACGCATGCAGTGCGCGCATGGCGATGGGTCAGGGGCGCCAATTGTGTTTCTTGGTGTACCTGACTATTGTACTTATCGTACACCACGTGTTACATGTGTACAAAAGTCAGCTCATGTGCACGCCGAAAAACCGCGATCCCCGGCGCACGTGGGTGTATGCATGCAGGTATGCGACATGTGTCGTACGATGTGCTTACACATGCATGCATGTATGCATTATACGGCGCAGAATGAATGGGTGGCGCCGCTGGACGATGGCAGGTGCGCTGAGCAAGGCACATGCGCAGCATGCGCGGCGGCGGGCCAGGGGCGCCAACCGCAGTTCTTTTATTGTACCACATGTTGCATATACCACTGTAGTACATTCTACTTGAAGTATACTTCTGAAGTATACTACTGTAATACATGTAGATGCACGAAAATCGGCACGACTCCGCGCGCAAATGTGCGATTTCCGGCGCGTGTGGGTGACCCCTCGCTTGGATTTTTTTCCGCCGCCGCTGGCCGTGTCGCAGGCTCTTGTGGCACCGCGCGCCGCCCGCGGACGCCATGGAGGTGCCCAGCGGACAGCTGCACCTGCGCGGCGCACAGGTGCGCAGGCACGCGCACCTGAAGTTGAAGTTAGAAGTTCAACTGTGACTTTCAAGTACAGTAGGGCACCCGCAATATGTCCGCAGCGAGTAAGTCCGCCCCCGCAATAAGTCCGGTCGAAACGTTCTGCACG
>JAULBY010016834.1:5817-20603 GCA_032358315.1 Ophiocytium majus
GACCCCATCGAGGGCTGCGTGGCTGTGACCGACGCGGTGCTTGCCCAGATGCTGTCCGACGAAGCGGGCTACTACATCAACGTATGCACCACCGCCTACCCGGCCGGCGCCATCCGAGGTGCGGACTTCGTTTCCTGCCAATGCTAGTAGATACACAACCCTGTTACCGTAGGTACCGGAGTATAAGACTTCCCACCCCCTCAGGCTAGTGTAAGACCCCCGCCCCTGGGGGAGCCCGAGTACTGCTACTAGTAGTACTACCAGTGCAAGGCCGGGCGGTACCTCTACTACTGTAGTATAAATACTTATGTATGTACCTTAGGTAATACCTACTTCTATAGTACCAAGTACTATTAATAGCTACTTAGTTGTATACTTTTAAAAGACTTCCTAAAAGGCTTAGTAGAATCGAAGTGTGCAGCGTATGGCACACGCCCCCCCCGCCCCGCCGGCGAATAAGAACCCAGGGGCCCCCGGTGCTAGAGACGGCCGATGCATGCTTGGCGACACGGCCGGGGCGTTTCATACTCCGACACCTACGGTGACGGGCGCATTCAATGGCATTAGATAACTTTTGTCTAACGACAGTTTATTTACAAGTATATAAGATAAAGATAAATCTTTCAAACTTTTTTTTTCTTCATTAGGTTCGGAAGCTCAACGCTGCGTCAGTAAGTGGCTCACTGTGACAAGATGCAGTACGGAGCACCAAGTCCGCACATCAATAATTCACTCCGGCGCACGGGGCGAGCATGCCACTGCCCGGCCACGTCATGCCCATACATGCGCTTGAGCACATGCATTGAGCCGAAACGATTGCTGCCGGCTGGCGCCGCCGCTTACGCTGCTTGCAGGCCAGGGCATGTAAGCCAACTTCAAGCACTTGACGTTCCGGGCACCACCGGAACCGGACTCAGTCTGGCGCACAGGCCCGGGGGTGGCTGTCGTGCCTGTGCCAATCACTGTGGCCGCAGGCTGCACTCTGCTTCAGCATCTCAGACTGCCGTTTTTGAGTTTAGGTGGCTTTGGGCCGTAGTACTACCTGTGGCACAGTTCCGCACATGGTGCCACCTTTTCGCTGGACATTCTGTATAGTATGATTCCGTGAGGCTCGAGCTGTCGCCAACGCATCGGCATGCGGACACTGCCAACCGGCCACCTGCCAGCGCTTGCCGATTCGCTAGTGTCACAGGTGCACCTCCGACTCACTGACAGGTCCTGGTCGTGTACGTGTTGCTGGCAGCCCCGGGGCCCTCTGGCTCTGTGTACCCTCAGGCTTGCTGCACATCATGATGGTACTCTCAGACTGGTTGCCACCCTATCTGATCATCATGATGCTTGAAGTGTAATTTCGTGAGCCACATGGTCTCTTGCCAAGTGAGAAGGCACCCCTGCTGCCTGTGCTGCATTCTTTGCCCATCATAATGATGCAGTGCAATGGCATTGCGTGGGCTTGATCAACCTGTCCATGCAATCATCATGATTATGGCATTGCACGCGTGTGCTTGATCAACCTGTCCATGCATTCATTATGTGTCACTGCACGCGTGGGCTTGTCAGTGGTTTGGTTTGCCTGTCCCTGGCCTGCCATGGCAGTCAAGCGCCAGTGCCAGCCACTGGCCTCTTCAGAATATGCAATGCTGGCGGCCGCGGCAGCCCCAAATAACTCGTTTTCAACACGCGACACTGGACGCACGGCGCGTACTACTACTTCCCGTACCCTAAGGCGTCTTCGCCGGGAGGTGGGTGCGGCTCATTGGGTGCGAAGTTTCCACATTTCAACTTCAGTGCAAGTACACCTCAGTGCACACTCAAACAGTCAAACAGGTTCAACAAAGTTAAACTTGCAACTTGGAGCTGCATGACATTGTCACATGAGCCGCCTGTCCGCCGGCATGTGGCCTAGCAGTCACTTAGCCTGGGCACCGACCGTCTGTCAGTGGGTTACTGTCCCGCCGGACCATCCGGTTGGTGCGGCAGTAATGCTGCTATACTGTCCATGCAGGCATCACAGCTGTGTGACAGCACGCTGTGGCGCACACAGAGTGTGTGGCAAACACGTGTACAACCGGCACATACTGCAGTGCAAGCCTGCACAGGGTGCGAATGGCACTCTGGCATGGGGCAATAAAACACAGCCACACACCGTGCAGCAGCAGCATATGCTTGTCACGTCAGGAAAGCATACAGTGTCGCATTTACCAACAATTGTAAGTCCGTGGACGACTTGCAAGCGCCGCATCGTGTCACTGTGGCACTTGGTGGCACTGGTGCAATGCGTTGAGGTTACTGTACCTGACCGCTGCAAGGGCGCACGCACGCTTGGCGTGTACAGCAGCTGCCCACACAAAAGGAGCCATCATTGATTAACACCTGTGACATCACAACCTAGGCTAAGCGGCTCATTGACAACTGCTATCGTCACAGCAGCAACCAGTGACACACGCACAACCACGCACAGACGGGGTTTGGTACCACCCGTGCTTTGGTGGGCCGTGCTTTGGCCCACCAAAGCACATGGTTTCCCCGCACCACGCCAACTAAGTCGGGTGATGACACCTTGACCTGGCAGCGCACGGGGGGACGCTCGCTCTCAAATGCAAGCCCAGCCGCATCAAAGTGGCACCCGGCGCGCAGCGTGCGCCCGCTTGCGGGTACAGCCACTGGCGGTCGCACTCCGTCCACCGTCAGCCCCTGCAGGCGAGGGGGCAGTGCTTCTAGGCACAGCGGCGCAGGCAAGGGAGGGACAGCACGGCGGTAAAGCGTTCCCACGCAACGCCTCAGCTCCAGGACGGCGGCGGGTCGCACGGTATTGCGGCAGTCGGCCGCAAGTGGCGTCAGCTGCGGCACGGTCAGGTGCAGCACCTCCAGCCCGTCCGGCAGCACTACGTCCCTGTTGAAGTCCCAGCGATCAAGCCACAGGCGGCGTAGGGAGCACAGCAGCGGGGGGGAAAGGGGGGCCCGAAGTTCGCCTGCAGCCGCAGGGACAGCAGGCCTTGCAGTTCGGGGAGGGCGCAAAGAGGGGTTGCAGCGCGCCACGTACAGTTGCAGCAGGGAGGGCGGCAGGGGTGGCAGAGCGTTGGCGATGAAGCACCACCCACAGCTCCAGCCGTGGGGGAAGCTGCAGTGTGCGTGGTCAGAGCTTCCAGCTTCCAAGCTTCTGCAGCCGGGGCGGCTGCCGCAGCAGGCCGACCACTGGCAGTTGCACCGGACCCATCAGGTGTGGCTTCTCCAGCGCAAGCTCCGAGTCAAGGGGCGGAGCGCCTAGAATTGACATAAAGCTCGTGCAACCAGTGTCGTGCCGCGTGCTTAGACCAGCAACACAGTGTCATCCCGCAGCTTGCGCCAAGCGCACTAGGCGCAGCATCCAGAGCTTTGCAATGCGTGCTTGCCTGCGAATCGCTGCAATGATGGAGTACACACGGCCCACTTGCTCAGCAGCTGCAAGGCAAACTTCTTAGACCACTTCGGTCCATGACGATGACACATGGTGTGCGTAGGCAGAGAGTGTTGTTGCCACGCGTGTGCCTTGCAGTGTGCCTTGCAGTTTGCATGGTGCATTGGAGTCGTGGTAGTCATGATGGTGTAGGGGCAGTAGCAATGCTGCGGCCTGTCAATGCTGCGTTCAAGCTCGCACCCTTGGCAGCACATGACATGTGTGCAGGTTGTCGAGGATAGTGAACACTCAGAGAAGTATATAGTTAAATGAACAACCTCATGTACGCCGCACATCATTACAGCAAGTAAGTGCATCACTTGTGGATGTGCATGCGCTGGGTGTGCACATGATGGTGACCGAGGGTTTTCGGCGCGGTCTGTCAAGGTTGCCTTTTCTTTGTGGATGAAGCTGCTGTGATGGGAAACTTCCTGTGCCGCACAACAACGGGGGGTAATAAACATGGGGCCACGCTCTCTATGCCAACAAGCAGGTGCTTGATGCAGCAGCAGTGTGAGTCGCTAGCAGCAGGGTAGCGCATTGTTCATGTTTGCAGGTATGAAACATGCATGTGGGCCACATGGCCACTGCTCGTGTGCCAGCATGACACACAAAGCTCTGCTGCTGGTGTCCATCAATGACTACAGCACCAGCTATGCCTCACACCTCCACGCGAGATGCACTGCTCTTGGCGGCTGTGCCTTTGTGGTCGCCCGCGGTACTTATGTCATATCATATGTGCTCATACTTCAACAGCACTTCGCACAGCTCACTTGGTGCTGCAGTTCCCGCAGGCACACGCCATGGCTGCCGCTCCCGCCCATCGCCTCCCTGCTCCACCACTGCAGCACCATCCGCTCCACAGTCAGCTCTGGCCGTGCCCATGCTCAGCAGCACTCCATGTTGCTGAGCACCTGTGAGTACACCAGCGTGCAGCAGCGGCAGCAGCCCTATAAGCAGCAGCACCAACATCAGCAGTGGCCAGCAGCAGCAGCAGTGCCCAGCACTAGCAGCAATGGCTCGCAGCAGTGATGAGCAGTAGCAGCTGTGCACAGCAGCACAGCCGACGCCACCAGGGTGCTGTGCACCTGCAGTTAGAGACACTGTGTGCCATGCATCATGACTCAATGACTCAGTGGCAGAGCCAGCTGTGCCAAGCGGGTTGGCGGCCAACCCTGCAAGGGTAATACACCTGTGAGGTATTTTTGACGAAGTGCTGTACGAGCAGCAGGTGCGGCAAGGTCTGCCCCCCCGCCACCTCTTGAACTCAACAGACGGCACATCACATGTGCACCACATGTGCCCTGCCCTGGCTCACCACATGGGAGGTATGACCAACAACACCACACGCACATTGGAAGGTATCAAGTGCTCACTCTGGGATGTGCCAGATGCTCGCGCAGGTACCACCACAGGCGCCTCCGCCGCTGGGCACTGAGCAATGGGGGAAGGCACACGTGAGGGGGGGCAGAGCGAGTTGGCATGTGCCCTAGTCAGGCGCAGCGGGCTCACCGAGGGTGCAAGTGCAGCACTGCTGTTTGGAGAAGAAGCCTCATGCGCCACCACCTGCGCTAGGCACATGGCGGCGCGCACAGTGATGGCAGCGTGATGGCAGCACCAGTCAAAAACAGCAGAACTGGGTGTGCAAGCGTGGTATGGTGGGGAAGAGGCTCGTGTTGATGTACTTCAAGTATGCTGCAACCATCCAGTGCCAGTACTATAGTACGATGAACCTACCACTACTAGCAGCAGTACATGACAAGTACGGTGGTGCTTGCGCAACCAGTGCCACACGGTGCCAGTCACACAAGGGAGCAGCATGATACATCTTTCACACATGCGAGTGTGTGTCAGCTCAAGTACCAACTGGTCACAGGTCACGCACCCATGCCAGCACCACCCTGTAAAACGCACCGGGGGGGAGACACCTCTATAAGCTTGATGGAGTCCACACAGCCGCCCCTGAAGCATGATGTCCATAACCAGCTGCTGCTCCACCCGCTAGCAGGCGGGTGTATGGGTGCCACCATGAGGCCAACATGGTGCTGTAGCCATTGGTGCTTGAAATCCATACCTGTGCAGTAAGGAGCGTCAAGACAAGAGTGACGTTGGCATCACACCAGTGAGCATCGGTCTCAAAGGCGGTGCGTGCATTGTTGTAATTCGAAGTTGGCGGAAGTCAAGCATGTAAACACACCGGTAGCATAGACGCTTGGCTCAGATGGATCCAAGTGTCTCCTGCAGGTGGCATCTTCTACCGATGTTATACCTTAACTAGTTCATGGTACTGGTGTACGTGTGACGCAGTGGCCAGCCTGTCAGAGCATGCCCCACTCAGACCAGTTGCACCAAAGATGGCAGAGAGCCAAACACGGTCTGCCTACACCACTGGTGAGCAATGCTATGTGCAGCACCATCAGGCTGTGTATGAGCGGCACAGTTGAAGTGTATACTTCAAGTGTTGTCCCACAAAGAACCACATGGAGTCCTCCTGACGAGAGCGCAGCTGCTTGCCGATTGTGTCATACTGCGCTGCTGCACGCTTGAGGCTCGCACAGCAACATACCCCTCCCCATGAGGTGCATACCAGCACCATACGCCCACACAGCCTCTGTGTGCAACTACTCGCTTGGAGCGTGCGCAGGAAATCATCTGTTCGGTGTCGCATCACCCCCCCCCCTCCACACACACAACGCACTGTGTACTACAACTACATACTCTGTGTATGCCTACCAGCATCATACGCCTCCCCAATAAACCGCACCGCAGCACCCGTGCCATCAGCACTGTGTAAAGCAGCCCCACTATGGCCGTGGCCACTGCAGCGCCTGCGCATGCCCCCGCAGCCACCTGCGGCAGCCGCAGCTGGCTCTGCATCGCCAGTGGCCACTCAGACACCTATGGGTCCACCCCCATTCGCCGCCCAACAGCGGCACATGCCAGCCTAGAGGCCGCCACAATGCCCATAACATCCGCGACAACGCCACCTGCCAGTATCAACCCCACCCAAACGACCCCTGAAGCCCCCAGGCCACGCACGCCGTGAAACCAGAAAGGGGGGAGGGCCAGAAGCACCAACCACCACCGTAGTTCATGTTGCGACGCCGCCAAGTGCATGTGCTGCCGTCAGCTCTATGCTGCTGCTGCGCCGAGGAAGCTCTCAACTGCGCCCGTTGCTGCGGCAGCACACAGCTGAACTGCCCACCGCAGCAACACATTACTGGGACGCCCGCCATGTGCACACGCATGCGTCCGCAGCCATCGCGGCACACGCGAAGCCACCAACCGCCACACCAAAGTGATATGCGCAGGCCTGTGTGCTCCGCTCAGCAGCATGTGCCCCTGCCACAGCAATGGCAGTAGCAGTGCTCAGCGCCACCGAGCGCCAACGCGAGCTCTTTGCTGACGCATGACCAGGCCCGATGCCGCCATGTGGAGGGCCGCCAGTGCTGTGCGGGTGTGCCAGCATGTGCCCCTGCCACAGCAATGACAGTGCTCAGCAGCAGCGCATGCCAATGCCGCCGCCACTGCCGCACGTGAGCCCGCTAGCAGCTGCTGCCACGTGCTCAGGACCTAGGGTACCCACCACCGTGGCATCAGCGGGCGCCACAGTGTCCGACGGCGAAACCAGCACCGCGTGCCAGGTCAGCAACTGCCACACTTTCTGCAATGGCAGTAAACGCGCATGTCAAGCCCCTCAGCGCTGCCTCCGCCCGCATGCCCAGCGGCATGCATACTCACCCGCATATGCTCAGCAGCACCCATGTGTGCCATGTGCTCAGCAGCAGCAGCACCCATGTCAGCCGCTGCATCTGACGGCACTGCCACCCACCTGCGCTCAGCCACAACCGCGCCGTCCGCCACGACCCCAACAGCAGCGCCAGGGCACACCGACATCCCAACATGAGTGGCAGCGGCGGTACACCCCGGAGCCTTTGAACTGCGCGTGCCGCATGCCGTCACCACTGCTGCCAATGCTCACCCAATTGATGCTGCACGCGCCACCATGCAAAACGCCGACGCAGCGGCACCCTTGAGCCCAGCATCACATAGTTCCTTAGGCAGCTACTGCGCGGCCAGCAGCATGCGTGACTGCTGGTACCGCCGAACTGCGTGGTCATAACATACCGGGACTGAAGTATACTGTTAAAAGTACATACCGCTGTACGGAATTGATACATACTTCAGAAGTACTTCAAATGCCACCGCCGCCACCTGTGCGTGCTTTGCAGCAGTTACCCCCACCCCCTGAGTGTCGTCCATGGCAGCAATGATGCCGTGAGCCCGGAGCTCAGCGGCACGTGCTTCCCTGCTGCCGCGTGCTCAGCAGCAGGTGCAATCGCTGCCATGTGGTGTGGTCAGCAGCAGTCGCGCCCACCATGCGGCGCCCTTGGCAGCAGCAGCGCTCACCCCCCAACGCCACCACGTTTTCAATGGCGCCGGCGGTGCCTCCACCAAGTGCTTGACGGCACGCACGCCCTCCTCTGCTCAGCAGGATGGTGCGCTCACCGCCATGTGCTCAGCGGTACCAGCGCTCACTGCCTCTTGCTCAGCAGCACACGCGCCCTCCGCTGCCACGCCCACAGCAGCAGCAGTGCACGCCGCCGCATGACCAGCGGCAGCCATGGTGGTTGCAAAAATTGCACGTCCACCGGTGCCCCTTCAGCCTCGCACCCGTCCACAACCATGTGCTCAGCAGCACACGCGCCAGCCGACACTGTGCTCAGCAGCACCAGCAGCAGCACTCACCAGTGCAGCAGCAGCAGCCCTCACCAGTGCCGCTGCTGCCGCAATGCCCACGACCAGCAACACACCCCACGCGCTCAGCAGCCAGCACATCCGCCATGGCCGTTTGCTCAGCGACACATGCGCCAACCACTGCCGGTCGCTCATCAGTACATTCGCTTGCATTCGCTTGCCGCTGCGGCACCCGCCGCTGGCACTTCCCAAGCCGCGCCACCAATCGGACTGCGGCAGCACGCACCAAGTGCTCAGCAGCACACTCGCTGCCCGCCGCGGTGCCTGCAGCACACTCACTCACCACCGCGGTGCCTGCAGGCACGCGCGCGCATGTGCACTCCATCGTGGTGCCTGAGGCAGCAACAGTGAGCGCCGGCGTCACCGCCATGACGTGTGTGGCGAGTCCCCCTTCCTCCGCCGCAGCGCCCCAAGCCACACACTGCTCAGAGCACGGGCGCTTGGTGGCCCTGCAAGAGCAGCAGTTTCAGCGCACACTGGCGCCGTCGCCACTGCCAACTCACGGGCATGCGTGGTGCTGTGCGCGCCGCTGCCACCCCCGCACGCCGCCTAGGCGCCAACAGCAGCAGCAGCAGCAGTTGCCGCCACGTGCTCAGCGGCACGCACAGCCGCAACGCCCTTGTAAGCTCCATGTGCCAACGCCGCCACCAACAGTGCCGATGGCACACAGATGGGCACTATGTGCTGCTGCTTGCAGAATGCCTACGTGACAAGAAGGCAGCAGCGGACACTTTAGCCGCGGCACCACAAGCCGCAAAACATGCTGCGCTCTGGTGCACTGCCGTAACCACCATCAGGGCGCGCCGTTGTCAGCGACAGCGTGCACGCCCACATTCTCCGCCGTGCGCCGATGCGTACCACCCAAGCAGCAGCAGTGTGCACCGGCGCCGCCGCCACACAGCGCCCACCAGCACACCGGCGCCCCCACCACACAGCCAGCACACTCCGTGCCCGCTGCAACAGCAGCATTTGAGGCGCGCACCACAAACCGGCGTCAGGACACGCTCTCCACTGCCGCGTGTGCAGCGGTTTGCACGGGCACGAGCACGGCGGCACGCCCATACTCCGCCGCTGCGCAAACAGCTGGCATCTTTGGTGCCGCCGGCACTTCCCCCACCACCGTGATTTCACGGTCACAAGAGCCAGGTCGCCACTGCTGGCACCGGTGCGCGCACCCCCCCCCACCCATAGACTGCAGCACCACCATGTCCAGCGCCAGGCAGAACGGTGATGACACCCAGAGGCTCCTTTGCCAGCACTTCCTGATCTCCCACCTGCACCACGTTAATACGTTTGCCCCACCTCTGCCACGTTCCACTGTTCTCCCCCCCCGCAGTCTCACTCACACTGTGAAGGCCCCCAGCAGCCTGAACACGGCTGCATGCAGGCGTCACAGGCGTCACAGGCTCTGTCGGGGTCCCGCCCCGTTCCAGTGTTCGCCTTCTCCCCTAAGGTAGATCACTCTGTGACTCCGTGAAGGCCCCCAACAGCCTGACCGTACCGTGCACCCCCTACCTCTGGTGGCAAGGCATACTGACCTGCCCCGCCATGAGCCCATACCCCTCGCTGGCATCCTCGAAGCCGCTGTTGAGGTCCCACGGCAAGCCGAGCCGTCAGTGATGCAGGGTCTAGGAGCAGCTTGTGACGTACCATCACCACCAAGGCCTTGTCGCGCAGATGCGCCACCGGTGACAACCGCTCCCAAGACGGCTGCTCCAAGCGCAGTAGACACCTGTGCTGAAGGCAGTCAGCGCCGCCTGCTCCAGTAGCTCATGCATGCCCCCCCCCTCTGCTGCAATCACACTACAGCTCCTGTGTCCGCGCTGCGCACACCTTGCCCTACTGTATATTATGTACTTTGAGTAGTACCTGGTATATTTCCCTTAGAACCGCTGTATAACATGTACTTTTTAGTACCTGGTATATACTACTAGTATACTCCAAAACCGCCGCCCAGGGGGCTGCGGCAGCAGAGTGGCGGCAACCATGACCACATCTAACGCCAAATTGCTTGTACATGTGGGCCAACTCTGTCAGGTATGTCAATATAACAGCTGTGAATACATGTACTTGAAGTATTTCTGCGCAAAGTTTATTGTCTACGTAGTACTACTGTAGTACTAGCAATATAGCGTATACGCATGTGTTGGGAGAGTACCTTAATACCTGCAATAACGAAAACTTACCAGAAGTACTTCTATATGAAGTACGTTGGTACTTTGTACTACAGTGGTTCGTGTGTATATGGCATTACCAAGCTTTTGGTATGCACGTACTGCACCTATTGACGCAGGGAATGCATCAAGTTGGTGATGCCACCAGGTGTGCAACGGTCTCCACAACCTGAATAGAGGCGTGCATACCCGTGCATGGCCAAGGTGATGGCACCGGCGTGTGCAACAACAAGTCTGCTGCAAACCCATGCCACCTTACCTGCATCAACGCTCCTAACTCCCACATTGTGGGCATGCGTGAGACACCACCGTCGCTGCTGGCTACGACCTCCCACAAAAATACATGTAAAAAAAAACATGCTTCTTGCGGAAGCACTGGTTCCTGGTTCTCTCAGTTGGGTGTGCAGTTTTCTCAACGTCTTCATTCTCAACACAGTGATGCAAAACCTGCCAACCACCCGTGTCCAGAGCACCCAAGCAGCTGCATGCCCAGCAGCGGTGCACGCACGTCCAAACTTGTAAAACACATTCCCGCACCATTACAAAAACAGCAATGCCGCATCATAACACCACAGATTACCAATGACCCCCCCCCCACACACACACACTGCCACCCACCTTGAGCCACAGCGCAGGCTTTGACTCCAATCCTGCGCCGCTATCATGGACCAAAACATGCCCCATGGTGCTGCCGCCGCCGCTGCCATCACCGCCAGCTGCAGCGCTCCTTCCCACACCCACCACCACCAGCGGTGCCGCCACCCTTTGCCGCCAGCGTTGCTGCTCCTGAAGTGCCACCGTCTGTGCGCTGCCACATTGACACTGTTGAAACCATGGCAAGGCTGTTGCTGCTGCTGCTGCTGGGCACGCTGCGGCGCATGGGAGCGCAGGGGAAGCGGAGCAAGGGAGTCAGCGATGCACGGGCACGCACAAAGCATAAGGTCAAAAAGGTGTGCAAGTGTGAAATGGAGGGCTGAACATGAGTGGCATGCGCTGTGCATGTCTATACCAGGCATGTGCCATAGATCAGCAGGCCGGGGCACACGTAGGTTCACACCGCAGCAATGGGGGAGCTGCTTCTGAAGAGAGCGCGCTTATGAAAGTAGTGTAGAGCGGGACTGTGTGCAGCGGTGTGCAGCGCTGCGTGTGCATGGGCGTTGTGTGGATGCGACAGGGGGCGTGCATGGTCGTGCAGCAGTTCAAAGCAGCAGGGTGTGCTGCAGGGGCGCGCATGCTGGTGTGGTGTGCGCACACGCAGTAGCATGGTGAAGTGCCCCTGCTGCACTCTGACATGTCGTCCAGCTCATGCTCACACCTGAGTCAGCAAGTGCACGATTACGACCAGTACAATCTGTACGTGTCACAGCGTAGTCCCATGTTAATGCCCGCAGGCAAGGCACTGGCAACATGACCACAACAGGCAGCAACGCCAACATTGTATCGACAGCACCAGCACGCGCCTTACATGCCAAAACCCTTCTCCCTGCACGACGGGTGGTGACAGGAAGTGTGTGTGTGCGGCTTCTCTCACACCTGTGTGTGGAACCGCACACCGCTCCCAAAAGGGATGCCTTGCCTGCATCAAGGCTGTCCGAAATTGGATGCTCAAATACTTCAGAAGTACTTCAAGAAGTACTTGGGTTCTGAGAGCCGCCTATGCGCTCACCGGCGCAAGCAAGTCTGCTCGCTGCCGCAGCAGCGCCTGCAGTTGTTGCTGACAGCTCCCCTCGTGCCGTTGGACTGACTGAAGAACACGCCCGCACGGACAGTTCCTGGTTTTGGAAGTGCAGCAGCAAGTTCAACATCGCAGCAACAGCGACAGAGACGAGAAAACCACATTACAGCGACAGACGCACACATACACGCACCGCCACATTCTAGCACCAGGTTTCGCAGCTGCAACATGCCGCAGCACACACGTGAGCCCAGCGGCACAAAAGCTTTTCGCGCAGTGAACAGCATGCAACCACGCCACCGTGGCATCCGCGCTGTCATAACATACTGCCTCGTTAAATACTCGAAGTATATACCACAGGTACACCGCCACGACGCCTGTGTGCGCTCCGCTGTGGTAGCAGCATGAATAGCAGCGCTCGCCGGCGCTGCTGCCACACCATGCTCAGCGCGCATGTGCACTCCGCCGTGGCGCCTGCACCAGCAGCAGTGAGCGCCGGCGCCACCGCCATCACGCCTTTGCCCCAAGCAGCAGCGCTGCGCTGCTGGCACCAGTGCGCACACTTCGTCCCCTTCAACTACCCACAGCAGCGCCATGCCTATCGGCCACCAAAAGGCGACACCAGCAGGTCCCGGTCTCCCAACTTGACCACGTTTCACTGTGCGCCCCTGCCCAGGCCAATGGGCCGTCTCATGCTGCGATTCCGTGACAGCCCCAACGGCCTGGCCGTCGCCCTCCGCCCCTCTGGCGGTGAGGCAAACCGGACCCCCCACACCATGAGCACATGCGCGTCACTGGTATCCTTGTAACCGCGCCACTCCCCCACCACGAACGCATACGCTCGCTGGCGCCCTCTCAGCCGCACCACAGCAGGCAAACGTTCTGTGCCGCAGGGTCGGTCTATGAGCAGCTTGTGAGTGCATGTATCACCACCGCCAAACAGTCCCCGTAACCAGCAGCCGCTCCCAAGCCGGCCGCCGAGCTCAGCGCCTAACCTCTCCCACCATGTCCTCCCAGTGCCTGATGGCGCGCTAGTACAGATCAACCAGCGCCGCCTCATTCGGCACCTGGGGTCCCCCTGCCACACTAGCGGCGGCGGTGGCGCTGCCGTCGCCTGTGCCCCACACACACTCAAAACCGCTGTGCCCAGACGCAACCATGAGCACATCCAAACTGCTCATATGTTTTGGCCAGACCTATGATTACACTTCGAAGTATCGGGGCTGTGCTGGGCGCAGTGCCGTCCCGCTCCAGAGACTGCAGCTCCTGCCTACACCAAGCCCTCCTACGCCCTATATAGTTGTAAGTACTCCAAAGCAGCCAAAGACTGCTGCGGCAACAGCCTCCATGTGTATGTTTGTCTTTATGTTACACCGTTGTATCTCTTTGCAAACGTTGTTCCTCTGTCGCATATCAATACTTCTGAAGTAATGGCACAATAACATATCATTTCCACATGTAAACTTTCTACTCAGTTGTAAATAACAACCAGAGGAGAAAAAAGCAGCACCGTGGCCAGCGCCAGGCGAAAAGGCACTGCAGCATGTGGTACGGTATTACCAAGCTTTCAGTAGGTGCGCACCGTTTTGTTCTGAAGAAGTAATCTGGCGCTGCCACTTTCACAAGTTGTTGGGTGCTTTCCAAGTAACGTACCCGAACATTGATTTGTGTCATCAGCTATAGTAAATGCTACAGTACATTACTTAAGTAATCGTTTAGTGGCTGCCAAAGTAACATGCCCTGCCCCATTTATTCTGACTCTTCAAACTTGCAGCCCGGGCAAGCACCTTCGAAGCAAAACGGTGTACTAGATACTTGACGCAGTGATGCATGTGGTGCCACCAGGGCTGCAGCAGTCGTCGGCACCTGAAGAGGGGCCTGCATCCCCAACCATAGCCACGGTGGCCACTCCGGCATTTGCAATAGCAAGACTTGGTCTGCTTCAACCCCAAGCCACCTTACTTGCATCAACGCTCCGAACTCCATTGCAGAAGCGCGTGAGACACCACCGTCGCTGCCGGCTACACCCCCCCCCACAAATGCCACAAGTTAAACTGCATGCTGAGAATTCTGAACCATTCGCTCATGGGTTTCAGAGGCTTATGTGCTTTCCGTAACGTCTTCAACCTCCAGACAACGATGCACATACTGCATGCAAACCAGGTGCGTAAGCGTATCCAAGCAGCTGCATGCCCAGGAGCTGCGCAAACACGCCCAAACTTGCACCAGATTCCCGCACCAGTACGAAGACAGCGATTTCGCACCGTAACACTACAGCTCACCCTGTAACACATGGTACTGCCACCCACCTGAGCCACAGCGCCGGCTTGCGACCAATGCATCCTGCATGGCGTCACCGCCGCTGCCATCACTGCCAGCTGCCACATCGCTCGCCTCCCCCCCCCCCCAGACCAGCTGCACCGCCACCTTGTTTCGTGGTTTGTGGCACTCCTGCAGACCGCCATTTGCGCCGCCACATTGGCAACTATGTCCATGGTGGCAAGGCTGCTGACGCTGCTGCTCAGCACGCTGCGGCGCACGGGAGCGCACGGGAACCGGAGCAGGCACGGCGGCGGTACACGCATGCGCAAAGCGTAAGGTGAACAAGGTGTGCAAGTGTGAAATGGAGGGCTCAGCATGAGTGGCATGCGCTGTGCATGACAGTGGCTGTCTGTGCCACGTGCCACAGACGAGCAGGCTGCCGGTCAGATGTTGTTGTTGGTGGCAGTGGGGGGAGCTGCTC
>JAULBY010016845.1:0-20603 GCA_032358315.1 Ophiocytium majus
CGCCCGTTGCTTGCTGTACTCCATCACTCCCAACAATCAAGCTGTGCGCAAGCGCGCCTCCCCCCCAAGCCACGCCGCCGCACCGCCCCCCACCCCATGCTGTGCGGCTCTGTAGGCCGCTGCTTGGGGAACAAGGCTCGCGCAGGTAAGCTGGGTTGGTGTGTTTGCAGCGGGAGGGCGCCCAGTGCATGAGCGCGAGCAGAACGCCATGTAACAGTGCTTTGCCGGCAGCGGCAGCCTTTATCAGCACTGCCGGCAGGCCCCTTGTGCATGACAGACACTGTCGGCGTGCTTACGCGCAGCTGGCGCTTGTGGGGCACCAAAACTTCATGGATCGAGGGGCTGTCGTTGCTTTTGTTGCAGCACACTGCACCAGAACCAGGTCGGGGGGGCTGTACGAGGGTGTCGGTGTCGTTGACACGCGCGCTTGCCTGCCATCTTAGCTGCGTCAGGCTGCCGCCCCCCTCCCACGCACCCTTGCGCCCAGCAACAGCAGCGCGGCACCAGCAACAGGCTTTGCCAGTGGTGACAGTGTGCGTCGCGGTGCGCTGTTGCGGGGCCTGTTGCTGCGTGAGACGAACTGTGCACGCCTGCCGTGTGTGTGCGAGCCTTATGCAGCGCCCTGGGCAGCAGCGAAAGCACCATCTGACCCCGCCACCGTTTCCACCTGTTGTGCACCTGCCTTTCCCTCAACCAGGGTTTCTGATGCACACTCGCCGTCCAGCAACAAGACCACCGCCGCCCCAGACGACAACGTGACAAGATCAAGACTGCAGATGAGTGTCCGCATAACAGTGTACAGCAGCAACACAGTCTCGACAGTGCTCTTCTTTGAGCAGTTGTCGCCATGGATTAGGGTGTTCCTCAATATGTGCTCCACATGCACGTGGTACACAAGTACCAGAGAGGCGCATGAATCAGCAGGAACTTGAGCAGTAGCGCCGCCGCCATATGTTGAAGTAGTTTTGTCAGCACAAGAAGTGCCACTGTGATTAGACTTCAGTAGCGATACCTCTGCCATTTATGGTGCGGTCTGTTTTGAGTTCTGGGCGTACTGCGTGCGCTGTGAGCGGGCCGCACCAGCTGCGGTTGCTGTGTCTCTGGCCAGCAACGCAGGTGGGGGAACCGCCGGCATTCATTGTCGCTCGTCTTTTGGAGGCTTGGGCACCCTTGTCATACAGGGTGTTGCCCGCTTTGGCAATACTACTGAACCAGCCGCGCCCTGGATTGCATTGGTTTCGCATAGCGGTAGTCACCAGAGCAGCAACATACTGTTGTGTGATGAAGCAACCGTTACCAATCACACCAGTATTTTGTAGAAGTGTTCCGTAAAGGGTTGTGGCTTCAGAAGTGAAGCACAACCTGGTTGGTGCATGTGATGTGGCACCATTTCAGCGAGCGGGTCGCCAAGAACCTGATGCCTGCGACCAACACCAGAGAGCGGCTGCCAGCCCGGTGTGATCGTTCCATCGCAACACTCGCCGCACGTGGTGCATCACCCCAAGCCCCCTCAGGTGAGTGACCTGACCAGTAGCCCCCCCCGTGACATGGGGGTCAGGCTTGGGGCAGGGGCCCCAGGTTTACTAAGAGGGGCTTCGCTTGCTGCGTTTGACTAGCTGCATGCCTGTCCACTTCTGTGGGCAGTGACTATACTTCAGTAGCGATACCTCTGTCGTATATGGTGCGGTCAGTGTCTACGTTGGGCATGCCAGTGCGCTGTGAGCGGGCCACACCAGCTGCGGGTGCTGTGTATCTGGCCGGCAACGCAGGTGGGGGAACCGCCGGCATTACTCAGTGACCGGCGTTTGGAGGCTTGAGAACCCCTGTCATGCAGGGTGTGCCCGCCTTGCAATAGATCTCAACAAGCCGCGCCCTGGATGGCATTGGTTTCCCTCCTCCAGTACTAGTACCGGGCATGTGCCATGAGCACGCATGGCATGGGGACTTGCAACCCCTAGGACAGCTAAATAAAACTCCTACACAAGTACCAGCGGTACCGCCGAAGTGTCATAGTATTACGTGTATGTGCGAAAACTGCGCCTGATACATACTCCACTTGTATGTGTCTGGACCCCCGAAGCGCGTATGCACCAGGCTGCATGTAAGCAGAGGTTTTCTAAGCGGAGTTCAATAAAAGTACACAGGCTAGCAACCAGGCACTGGTGCATGTGCAAGGGTGTTGCAAAGCCTGCGGTTCCGGGCTGCCGCTGCTGCTAGTGCTGCTGTGCTGCTCCTGCTGTGTGCTGCGGCAGGCACTAGTGAAACTGCGTCTGCGGCCTGAACCTGACACGTGGTGTGAGGGGCGATTGTTCCAACTGGGCAGCCACACATATAGGCCTGCGGGCCACCACAACTGGAGCCACTTGAGAGGTGTGCGGAGGGTCCATGCGGGCGGGCCGGCCCGCCGCATGATGTATCGCCGCTGGAGTTTCTACCTCGCGTACTCAACATGGTGAGCAACATCATTACTAGCAGCATGTGCCTGTTGATGATGATGGCAGAATGCATGCTGTAACACCTTTGTGTCTTGCAGCACCTGTAAGTGGCATGTGCCATATTGCACAAGTGTCTCACACTTGAAGTGTGTGGTGCCGTGGTTCAGCAGATGTGGCAGAATCTTTGCACCTAACCTATTACTAGGGAGTGTGCAGCATGGCGCAATGCACCTCAGAGGCTGCGGTTGTTGCAAGTCAAGGCCTGTGCAGCTAGTTTATCCCCCACAGTCTACTTTTCTGGCAGCATGATATCTCACACACTCAATCTCTGATGCAATTCTATCTTGCGCAGGCGGCATGCCTCCGCAGGCGGTGCCGGCTGCAAGGGCAGCAGCGGCAGCAGCAGCAGCGGCGGCAGCAGCAGCAGCAGTGCAGCCAAGTGCTGCGTTGCGTAGCGTTGCCGACAGGAGGTGATCACCTCTGCGCATGGACTGAGCCGTCTGTGCTGCTCAGCGTGCTGTGGCCCATGCTTCAAGTGTGTGCTACTTGAAGTTGATTATATGCTGCAGGCTGCAATGCCGGGCATGCTTCATGCTACACTGTCGGTACAACTCGGTGCGCCTGCACGCAGGCTGCCTGCGTGCACAGCAGCAAATGCACGCAATTCAAACAGGTGCCCATTTGCACAACGCATGCGCGGGCACTGCTGGTAAGGACACAGTACTGTACGGCACAGAGCCGTGCTTTGTATGTGGCTTTGAATAAAAGGCAGCCTTCGCTCGCATATGTCTCCTAGCAAGGGCTTGGCACAAGAAGGGCACCCCCCTGCGTCACTGCATGCTGCTGGTGCTGCTGGTTTGGCCTGGTGCGCACAACACTTGCGAGTCGTGGGGGTAGTTCGCATTGGGGTATTCTGTGTTGGGCGTCATGTTCTCTTGGGCCTGTGCTTGGCCCCTGGTGATTGTATCATTCGTGGTCACTGCCGTTCACATGCACATAGACCATGGGTCTGGGCATGAGGTAGAGACTCCAGACGGCGATATATCCTGGGCCGGCCTGCCCACTCGGACGCCCCACTGGGCATGTCAGTGTGGTTTTTACGTAGCAGCCGTTCCGATGATTATGCAATACAGCTTCTTTCGGAGGCACATGAAAGTGATGACACGAGGAAGCTGGCAACAGGATGACAGCACCGTGTGAGCAGACCGATTCTACCTAGTAGTAGTAGTAGATCAGTTAGTTGAGCTCAACTCATACATGTAGGACAGGTTGGCTTGCTGCCCAGGCAGTGCAATGCACTGGTGTTGCACTGCTCAGCATGTGTTGCCACGTGTGGCCAATCATGTGATGCCACATGGCTGACACTAATGTACCTTGAGTATATACTTCATCCAGGGTACTGAAGTACTACTAGTAGTTTTATTTATTTGCACTTGTGGGCATGCAAGAGCCGCAGGATGTTGTGTGGGAAAGACACCTGGAGAGTTTGGGTCTACTAGTAGTACTTGGTACCAGAAGGAAAAAAAGCGTGTAATTGGCACTTGAAGCACTACTACTGGTAGTCCAGGTAGTAGTAGTACCTACTGTATGCCACTCGGGCCATCGCAGAGGTAGCGGGTGGGTGCCTTGGGGGTGTGTCACGTGCCCATGTCAGCACAGGGTGAGCAGTGCAGCAACAAAGCCTTGAATAGCCCGGTGGCAGCAGAATAAAGAGGGAAGCAGGCCTGGTGCTAGAAAATGTGGACCTGTTGCACGCACGCCATGTGTATATCTCAAAGGGTTGTGTGGCATTTATCATGTGTCGTGTGCGTTGGCCTAAACAATTTGTGGGCTCACCAACAGCAGCTGTCTATCACTCACACTTCCAAAGTATTTGCGCAAGCCCCCCCCGGCTGCGTACGAGCGTACCCATGTGATCATGAGCGGCCTCGCACGGGCAGCAGCAGGCTCCCATGGTTGGTTGTAGGTGCCACCAGCACACACCACGCAACCATATTGTGCTCTTCAATCATGACTGGCGTGATTTGCAGCAGCTGGCATGTCGTGTGCACAGCTGCTGCCGCGCCACCATGGCAGCAGGATATGCCCCCCCCCCCCCTCCCCTGCGAGGCGCCCGTTGCTTGTGCCATGTCGCCAAGGCTATGGCGCCTGTGGTTGTTGCCTCTAGGGCTAGGTTGTTTGTGCGTGCCACCGCAAGCGCATGTGCCACCAAGTAAGTGGTGGTGTTGACAGCGGCTGGCGCGTTTATGCCGGCAGGCCGATGTATCGCAGCAGAACACCATCGCTGCCCAGCACAAAGCCACTGTGATGGTACAAAAACGCCACAACAAAGCGACAACGCACACGCCAAAGTGGTCAGCATATAAGGGGGGCGGAGCAAAGAAAGTGGAACACGCAGTACTACACATGGACATGTGCCAGGTGCTCACATGAGCAAACTGTGCCACTGCATTCGCATGCAACCAGCCATGTCACACAAGAACCTGGCCGCGTAACATGTGCTGAGCAGCACTGTCACAGTTGCAGCACCATGTGCGTGCAGGGCACTTCTGCAGGCCAGGTTGTGGGCAGCGGCACCGTGCCTCCGCTAGGCATGCTCACTCCCTGGCACCGCAGGCATGGAACACCCTGCAACTCCCTAATGCTGTAGCAGTGCGTCAGTGCTGGTTACTCACCTCTTGTCATCAAAGAACTTGATGGTGTAGAGGTTTCCGGGAATCTCGTCCGCGGAGTTGTTGTACTTGTACGTCCTGCAATCACAACCATCAGGAGATGCATGCATGTCAGTGACAGCACACTGCCATGCCTGCCGCAGTGCCAAACTGCACAGCAGCACGCAGGCAACATACTGGTGCCACTGATGAGGGTGGACGGGTGCAAGCGTTTTTTCCTGTGGCTGCAGGCTGCAAGGTACGAGCCTGCTTTGTTGGCACTACAGCCAGCGGAGCGGCAGGTGGGGCAGCAACCGACAGCATACTCTCTGCGGCAGCGAGCCTCAGCCATGGTGGATGGCTACTTCAGCCACTTGGCAACTGCCGAGGCCCAGCAGTGGCAACAACAAACCAAGTTTACAGTTCGAAGGTTCACTGCCCCAGGTTGATGCTGCTGGCACAGCAGTCAACGATATCACACGGGCAGGCAGTCTTTTCACCTAAAATACTTCTACTTGAGCATACTTCGAAGTACATGATACAAAGTACCATATATGGACCACAATATGGCACACGTACCTCGAAGTAAATGGCATCAAGGAAGGTACATGAACTGCATGTGCCTATGCCACTGGTGCTACTTGCCAAAGCAAACGGGTCCGCACCAAGGAGCATGCACACCGTCTCGTCCCTAAGGGGTCGGCCTAAGTGGTCCCAGCACTGACCTACCCCGCACGTCATTAATGAGTATCCAAAGTAACGTCTGTACTCAAAGTACTTGTATAACATCTACGGTGGTCACAGATGGCAGAAATATGTATCGCGTTGTTCTGTTTCGTTTTTTGTGGCTCCCAAAACTATCAACTGCCGCCTGTGCTTTGTAGTCATGGACAGCAGAAGTATGGCTGCTGTTGCTCTCTTCATGTTTCGTGGGTCACAAAGTGGATGCTGCCGTCTTTGCTGGAGTCCTACAAAAGTACTCTACCAGGCTGCTACTTAGGTTCAGACAAGTGTATGTGGTCAGCAGCGCACTCGTTGTTGCGTATACAGGGCGTAGCACAAGCACACGCCACAGTGCAAACAGCACTGTGTACTTCTGAAATATATAACTTATGTGCTGACGTGTTTCAACAACTTCAATTACTACAGTGGTACTACTACACGTACACAAATACGTTAATGGCGCCGTCGCGGACGACCTGCCCAGGCAGGGCGAGCCCTAGCCTGCCGGCGGCTCAGGACTACTTGATAGCAGCACCTTTTTGCTCTCGTTTGTACAAAGTTGTAAGTCCGTGTATATGCTGCTGGGCATGTGCTGTTGATTAGCACACATCGGCATGTTCGTGCGCACTGGCATGCATGGCATAGCTCTTGCACGCTAACACACAAGTGCAAATAAATTTCTCTAAGTACTTGACGTACTCGAAAAGTTAAGCAAAATTTGCTTTTGGAGTATATCAGCCTACCAATTTGTGGTACAGCTTCAGAAACACTGCGCCACCTTGGTGGCATCTCCTCTGCACCCCACTGCGTCCCACACATCCTCCACCTCAACAGCAACAAAACACACACAAAAAACAGCACAAAATAACCCACTCACTTTCCGCCATCCCGTGAGAACCACAGGTTGCCTCCGCCGCCCACAGCCCATGCCTCATTGCTGTCCTTCCAGGCCACGTCAATTATGCCGTAGCCCCCCGTCTTGATGTCAACGTTGCCAAAGGTGGGGTCGGCCGTGCCTAGCGCCTCGCCAGACTTGCTCATCTGCATCACGCCTCCGTTCAGGGTCATCCACACACCCTGCAATGAAAAAGAAAAATAGACGGATGGTGATGGGTCAGACCATGCTAATATTTCCATTACACGCTGTATAACGTACTTCAAAGAAGAAAATGTATGACGTAGCCACATTACAGGCACTTGATCATACGGTACATACCTGCCGTAATTTGTAAGTTAAGGGCGTAAAAAACAACGTATTTTGCATCATGTATTCATGAAATATGTCGTACACGCTGACCCATCACTGGACATGGACAAGAGAGCCGGGGGGTACACAAACATATGTAGTGACGCAAATGGAGCATCGGAACAAATACGAATATTGCCACAAGTGGGGGGTGGATAATGCAGTAAGCCACACACCCACCAACGCACTACACAAGGCGCCGGCGCAAACTGCCCACTTTTCACAAACCACCATACGCGTTTCAGAGCCGCCCAGATATTTGTTTCCTTTCAGATGCAGTGTGCATGCTACTGGCTGGAGGCAAAGCAATGCAGAAAGCCCCCCCCCCGCCCCACCCCTCTCTCTCTCCCTCTGACCTTATTGATGTCTCCCTGAACAAAGCCCATGTTCTGGATGCGCCTGGAGGTGCCACGGTTGTGGGGGATCCAGAAGTCCTGCCCGGGCTCCCATGTGAGGTAGAAGTTTCCGCGGGAGCTCACGGCCAGGTACGCACCAGAGTTGTCCCTGCACAGCAGCAAAACACACAGCGCAAGCAGTTGTAAAAGAGTGGAGGGGGCCACCATGCACATGTGCAGTGTCCACTCAGTGGTAGGAGGGACCACTTCGGTGCACGGTGGTTGATGCAGCAATAACATTAGATGTATTTCCGGTACAAGAGAAAAAAACGGTGTCAAATGTAGTGACTGTGCTCAGCAGCAGCAATCGCCGCTGTGGTGCGTAACGCCTCCGAGTAATAGCCGCAGAGCCAGTGCTCGCAACACACCATGTACAATCAGTCTTGTCAGGCACATATGTGACTGCAAACAAGGGCGTGTGTTTAGAGTGTGCGCAGCAGCATGGACCACTCATCAGCAGAGTAATAAGCACTTGCGAGGTACAACATTTCATGGGGAGCTGTGACGTGCAGGGGAACCCAGCTGCTTTAGCCAGCTACCTTTGTCAATTTCGACAGCACGGCGGTTGTGCTGGCATTCAAAACTACACACCAATTCCCAGCTTGTGTGCCAACAGCAGTGCTAGCACCGCATCTCTGGTGCTGCTTATGTAACTTAAGGTTACAGTGCAACCACACAACATGGAGTGTGTGTGTTGGTTTAAGAACTGCAAGATGCACTTAGTGTGCCATGTGTTGTTACCTGAGAGTGCCGATGATGGATCCCGTGAAGTATGATGCGCCGCTGACGCCCGACGAGGAGATGCGGTTGAGGGTGGCATCAATAGTCTCCTTCACCTGCACTCAGCACCAAACACCAGCATCACCAGTGTTACATGTGTTAGTCACAAGGGTGGCGTGAATAGTGTCCTTCACCTGCAAGCGACTCAACACCAACAGCACCAGCATCATATGCATCAGTGGCTGACCTGTACCAGCCAGGCAAACCAGTGGCGCGTGCCCTAGTCACAACAGAGCCATAAAAGCACAGAGGACCGGGCTAGCCACAGCTTCACAGCAATAGGGGCAGTGGTTGCATATGAATATTGAGGTGGTGCTGGTGTGTGTGGGTCAGGTGTCACAGGGCCCCCACCGCATACCACAACAGCCAAGCGGGTGTGATGTTGCCAACTTAATGCAGCAGCAACGAGAGATACTTGACGTATATGCAGCAGTCACTCACCTGCGCCTTCCAGTTGAGTCCAGCATTGCTGCTGTAGTACACGGCACCAGTGGAGGTTGTCATCTCAGCCTTGCCTGGCAAGTTCAGCAGTGCATGGCAGTACATGAATACAGCACAATCAGCATCCACTGGTGTGGAAAAGAGGAGCATTGGTATTCAACAGCCGCGGCTGCACTGAATGTACACGGTGCATCTTTTGTTGTGTACGCACGCTGAACACTGCAAAGCACGGTGTCATGAAACCTGTCCTACTAAGCTGGTCGGCGAGTCTTTGGGCACTTGCATCAAGAATGTGCTCCAGCAATCTCATTGCCAGTACACGCACGTGCCACCAAATGTGAAACGGTGTGCGTGAGCGTGAGCAGTTAGTTACACAACCTCTGCAAAACAAAACATGTTGCTTGTGTGCGCCTACCAATGACTTGTAATCGCCAAGCAGTGCCTGTTGCTGTTGTTCAGCATTTCAGAGGTGAATCCAACACCACCACTGTTGGCGCCATCCACGCCCCGCCTCAAGCCTAAGCCCAAGCAAGCTGGCAGAGGTGCGCCTCCGGATGCTTTGGCATTTGTATGTGAAGTACAAGCTTTGTTAGGAGCGACAAGCTCTAGGTCTCCCCGCCGGTAGGGGCCGTCCCCCTGGGGTGGACCACGCAAGGGGCAAGGGGGTGAACAAAGCATAGACAGTGCCTACGAAGGCAGCATGTACTTTGAAGTGGATACTTGAAAAAAATACATGGTGTACATCAGGTTTATACTTCAGAAGTACCGTAGCCGACATTGATTAAGCCCCCCCCCCTTGATCAATCGGGTACAGTGAATAAGAGCGCGCATAATCAAGATTCAGCACCACGGACGCTGGGCACAAGCATGCAAGCCGGGGTATGTTGAATAACCCCCCCCCTAAATTTTTGACCCACGTCCCCGAACAGTGGTCATGCGAAGGGTAACCTCGGTCTCAGGCCCGAGCCATCTGAGTTCTGCTGTGAGCACGTGCCCACAGTGTCAGCCGCCGCAGCAGCATGCAGCTGCTCCGCCTTAGCAGCCCCCCCCCTGCACGCCGGTGTGTGTGTGTGTGTGTGTGGCAGTGAGAGATTGGAGGCCCACGTGCAGTCGGTCACGACCGGCGCGCACGGTACCAACGCGATACCAACGCGATACCAAGCAGCAGAGGCGCGGCTGCTTGAATGCCCCCTCCGGCTTAACCACCATCGCCCCTCGCCACGGACGCATCTCACGCACCCTGTGCGTGCTAAAACAGAGCACGCATTGCCCTGTGATCAGGGGGGGGGCGTAATCAACGTCGGCTACGGTATATATGCTGTGTTATACTTGGAGTATGTTGTGTATTGAACTCACCGCCGCCCAGGGCCACAATGTTGCTGGGCTCTCCGGGCAGCTTGGGGCTCAGGGGCACCCTCTCCCAGCTGTCTCCCTTGTCCTTGGTGTGCAGCAGAATGGCAGGCTTGCCAATGATAAACGCCTCCCCGTTAACAAACGACACCTAGAGAACACACATGTACACACACATGCAGCAGCCAGTAAGTACAGTGCCGCAGCAGCTGTGATGGTGGTGCTGTTGCCAATGCACTGCCAGCAGGTGCTTGCTGGAAGGCGCACTTGTAAGCGCCCAGCAAAATATGGCACTGCCGCCTACCACTGCGTTCACGAATGCCGTTAACGTGCAGGTGAGGTGGTTTGGTGCGCGTGCACAGCCTGTATTACACAAACAAGCAACTGCTTCTGCCCCGGCAATACCCCACACGTGCTTGCGCGTTGGTGCCTTGTACTGGTGTGGACTGCTACACTGTACTGCCACTATACAGCACTGCACATTATACACATTGGGAAACACCCGCTCCCACGCGTCTGACCTTCTCAAAGCGGTAGTTGATCTCATCCTCAGCGTCCAGGTTGCTGAATGTGCGCGGCTCCCATGACTTGCCACCGTCACGCGTCTGATCCACAGTCACCATGCACAGGGGCACGCCACAAGGTAAACAACAATGACGGCGATCACGCGTCAGATGCACAACCACCACACACTGCTGCACGCCACAAGATATCAACAAAAACGGCAATCATGTGTCTGATGCACAACCACCATGCACAGGCGCACGCCACAAGATAACAACAGGAACGGCGGTCAGCTCTCCCCGCTGCCATACTAACATGTTGACCACCTTGCCATCATGTTGGCAGTGTCACACCATGTGAGGCCCATGACATGGGTGCCGCTGTCCAGTGCATCACAGGTGCGCACATGAGCTGCGGGTGCCAGCAGCACACACGTGCTGCAACACCGGCAACACACTTCATACTGCTGAGATGCATGGGTTAGTCTGCAGCAACAGGTATGACTACCAACAGGAAGCGCCGCAAATACATACCGCAAGGCCGGAGAGAAAATCGCACACCCACACATTCACCGCTCCAAGGCGTAAGCACACACACACGGCATAGTTGCAGTAGACCAGAAGTAGTACCCCCACCAGCAAAGCCAACAAACAGAGTTTGCAAACGTTTTCTGCGCACCTCAAGGAAAGTTCCCTTGGCTCCCACCACAAAGCCATGGTCCGGCTCGGCCGTGTCAAAGGCAATGTCGTACAGAGTGGTGGCCACGGGAAGAGGCACCTGCTCCCACGCCTTGACCTGCGCCACACACACACACACAAAACACACACACAGCACTAACTCACCAGGCACACTGGCGTAGCAAGCAGGCAAGCATCGGCATATGTGCACAAGATAGTTTGCCAGTGCTGCCAGCACTATAGATGGCCCTGACAAGTGGTCGTACGCTCGTTTGTGGTGTGTGCCGACACGCGCTACTGTTGAAAGCAGCTGAGGTGCTTAGCGGTACTGAGTGCCACCCAACAGCAGGCATGGTGGCTTAATCATCAATGCAACTGATGCCAAGATCATCTCGGGAAACTTCATGTATAGTTACATAAAAATTCAGAGTTTGCTCTGCTGACTTGCTTCAAGTGGAATCAGGGGCAGCAGCGGCATGACTGTTAACAACACGGGCCACTGCTACAGGGCAGGCAGGCACGCACCTTGACGGCGGCTTGCGCCTGAGAAGGCGCACTGCCCGCACCAGCAAGACCCACAGCAGCAGCACCAACCGCCACGCCGCTGCTCTTCATGAAGTCACGGCGAGAGCCTGCGAGGCATAACAATCGCAGCGACAACCGTATCCGGGCAGCACCAAATACAGCAGCAACATCAACAGCCAGCGAGGGCAGCTCGCAAGTCAAGGGCTGGCTTTGGCACACACGGTTCGGGTACTGCGCAAACTGCAATGCAGCTAAAGCAGCCCCGCGGGTGCGAGACCAGCGACACCACCTCGCAGGCACGCTAGCTACCGCAAGGAGTGTACGTCAGTTGTTTTGTGTTGAAGCAGTGGGATCTTTAGCTGCACAACTCGCAGCAGCAGTTGTGCATGCATCGTACAAGGTGCCAGTGGGCGTGTCGAGCGCGCTGCCGGGATGCGCTAGACCCAACCGAGCCAGCAACCTCACACCACCCACATCATCACGTGCACGAGGCAAGATGCCAGAGCAGCGGGTGTGCTTGCGCTTGAAAAACATGAATTGGCTTCGGCCGCACACAAGGCACCCAAGTGCAAACACCGCACCAGCTGCAGTGCTACCAACAGCGTGTGCAGAGGCGAGGCGTGAAGCGGCGGCAGCCGGTGGTAGCCCGGCGCACCAGTCATGCCAGCACCAAATCTTACCTGCGCTAGCAGCGCCGAGGGCATCCGCTTCAGTCATGCGCAGGGCGCAGGTGCGGCCGCGCGGCATTGAGGCTGCGCGCAGTGGCACGCCGGTGAAGGCATGGCAGGCGCTGCCAGCCAGCAGAGCGCTGGCGGCGAACAGCAGAGTTGACGGCGTCATGGTGCTGCGCCCCTGCTGCCCAGGGTGGTGTGGTGGGTGCCCAAACACACACGCAACCGCTTGCTGGCTTGCAGCTGCTGCTGAGTCACGTTGCGCACGTGTTGCAACGTTGCTGCAGCGCCACGTGTGCGCTGAGCAAGCAGCTCGCAGATTTCTGGATTGTTTTTAGGGGCAGAAAAAAGGGGCATTTTTTGGCGATGATCATGATCATGACATGCTGCACCACCCTCACACACATATAGATCTGCTGCAATGCGGGCTCGAGGGGCGGCCCTGGCACTTGGCGTCGGTGCTGCCAGCGCCCTACGGGCCTCCTCTCCCGCGCTGAGGCTACGCAGAACGAGCACCTCTCTGCTTGCAACGAGCGGCAACATTTTTTCAGGCCTCGGCGCCATGTTCAGCGGCGGCGGCGCGCCACCACCTGCGGGTCTGCTGCTGCAGGAGCCGCCCAGCTGGGAGCAGCTGCAGGCGCAGACCCAGAGCACAGAGTTTGGGCAGGCCTGGAAGGGATGGGAGCAGCAGTGGAGCTTGGGAGGTGGCCCTCCCCACACGGATGCGAAGCTGCGCCTATTCGACGGGGTCAAGGAGGAGGATATTCGCCTGACCCTCTACCGCGACACCGCGGCGTGGTGCCCCTACTGTAAGCAAAGGGCTGCGGGGCGTTGCCTTGGATCAATGTGGGATGGGTGGTCATACGATTTGCCGCTCGTGTTGCTGCTTGAACTGCATAGGCTTGCCATGACGCGTCACTGACGCAAGTGCATTGCTGCACTCCCTGGCTGCTGCCTTGCATGTGTTGCCATGCGGCGGCTCTCTGGCGGTGGTGTGGCTGCTGCTGCCATGGCATGTGCGGTGGCTTGGGCTGGATCTGCTGCTATTCTTGGGTTGCACTTGCAGGTCAAAAGGTACGCAGCTGCGGTGCAGGGTGAAGTTGAAGTGCATAAGTCATGTTTTGTAGTGCCACAGTACAGCTGCCATTCGCCTGGCACATGTGATGCGTGGAAAGCGCATGTTTCATTTCAGGGCAGTGCATACAAGTGCCACAGCTGCACTTGCACTGTTTGCATTGGTATGGCTGCTGCAATGGAGCTGCACAGGAGTTGGTGTAGCAGCTGCTGATTCACACATTGACACGTGCACAAGCATTATGCAAGCAGCCTTCCCATGTGCATGAGGCTTCAGCAAGTGCAGATGTGCGCACTGTGCTGTTGCATGTGAAGTGCTGCTCATTGGTGCATGTAGTGATTGTACGGCTGCCGAAATCGTAGTTTCTGGACATTACGGCCAATGGCAATACCATCATACCCGCTGCAGTGCCTACAGCAGCCTACGACACCTTACCGTTTGTGATGGCCCTACTGTGCTGGGCACAAAACATTGTGGAAGATGTTGCAACTATTATAAGGTTACGGTGAAATTGTACTACGAATTACAGAGTAATTTTGAGAGAAAAAATGTGATTCCAGCCACTCTAAGTGACTGCTATACCAACCTGCGCTGGCACCAAGATCACTTGGGCTGACATGGCACATGTGCTCATGTGGTGTGGTTGGTTAAACAATAATACCAGGTGTGGATGATGCTGGAGGAGAAGCGCATACCCTTCCGTGTTGTGAAAATCAACATGCGGTCCTACGGTGACAAGCCCGCCTCCTACCTGGCCAAGGGTACGTGTACGTCTGCATGTGCTACATACTCAGAAGTACATGGCTGGTCATGGGTGACAGAGTCTACTTTCAGTATAACTGTGTGGTCACACTGTGGTGTTATAGCATATTGGTGCACACAGTTATAAATATCTCGACACGTGTACTTACCTATAATTGTCCGGCATTTACGTTGTATTGGCCCTTTTTAGCATATCAACATGCCTGACCTTTGCCTAATACATCTTCTACCACACGGTACATCATACTGCACGCGCCTTGCATGAAGTATTTTTACCTTACATGGGCGATTTTTTTGGCAGAGCGCGCAAGGCATGGCATGGAACCTTGTCATCTGCTGGTGCACCAGGCCAGCTCGCTTTGCACAATCATTTATTTATGCCCGTGCGCACACTGCCCCTCTGACCGGTTTAATTGGAGGCGCTGTTGCCCCCCTCATCACTACAGCGACGCTTGCACCTGTACATGCTGCAGCATGAATGACGCCAGTGACTCTGCATACCGTGTGACACCCGCTGCTGGTGCTGGTGTTGCTGCAGTGCCGAGCGGCCTTTTGCCTGCCATAGAGCTGGATGGTCGGCTGATAACGGAGAGTCTGGTCATAATGCAGACGCTGGAGGCGGCCTTCCCTGATACAAAGCCCATGCTGCCTGACAGAAGCTCACCTGACTTTGACAGGGCCGTCAGGTGAGCACTGACACACATATCTGAGCACCGGTGCACACTACAGTGGTGTGCATGCTGGTTTGAAGGCTGCAGCATTGTATACGCATGCTGAGACAAGTTTGAGGCACCAAACCACGTCTTTTGGTGCGAGCGTGGGCATGAAAATTCTGTGTGGCGCATGCTGACTGCGGTCCCAGCACAGTCTGTCCAGACTCAACTGGGGCATGATAGTACAGCAACACTGCACCCCTTCCAAACCATGCAGGAAGAGGAGTGCTGTCTTTGTTAACCGCCATCTGTGTGGGTATTACAAACTGCTTGCGGATGTGTTTACTGTACACGTGTGTAACACATGTCCTGTCGCACCTGCCTGCCGGTGGCGCTGCTGTGTTTGCGGTGTTGCCTCCTGTGTTTGCAACGGCATGTGTGTGTGTGTGTGTGTGTGTGTGTGTGTGGCAGCCTGCTGCAGCTGGAGCGTGAGCTGTTTGGCAGGTGGTGCCAGCTGGTCTTCAGGCCATCACCTCCAAACAGCGGCATCAGGTGCTAATGGCATGCGATTGTCGGCATGTGACCGCACCGTGGTATGAATCATGCTCATGTTGGGGGTTGGTTGCAGTGTGTGTTGCAGCTCCTGCTGCCAAGCAGGGTGCCAAGTGGGACAGGGCACAGCAAGCATGAACACGCCTAACCAATACACCATAGACATGGATACAGCGCACATTCACATGCTGGTAACCGCACACTTGCAGTCACGCACCACTTGCTTGGCAAGGCACTGTCATGCACCATATGTCATGTCATGGACCACATGTCATGCCCTTGCACATGCGGTAGGTAACTCACGTCTGCTGGCGTTGGTTTGCGCTGGCTGCATGGTGAGCGCTGCAGGGGTGAGTTTGACCGCGTGCTGCTGAAAGTGGATGCTGAGCTGGGCGCCAGTGATGGTCCCTGGTTCATGGGTGGTGACTCCCCAAGCCTGGTGGACCTCACATATGTGCCGCACCTGGAGAGAATGGCTGCGTCTACTGCCTACTGGAAGGTCAGTGGTTTGCGGCATACCTGGCAGTTCGTGTTTAGAGTGTTGTCACGGGTTGTAGCACGGCGCTTGGACACTATACCTCCAGTAGGCATCAGTTGCCTATGGAACGGCATGAATGAGTCGGGGTGGCTTAGCAAACACAAGTGTACATGGCCAATGCTACGCGTTCGCAGACATGATTGCCCAACCTCCCCTGGACGTATCCTAGCGCTATGCAGGTACATGGAAGCAGACGTGCATGATGCATGCGTGTTGATATGGAACAACGAGAGTGTGAGAGCAGCACATGGCTTCTGGCTCTCAGAGCGAGGCAGGTCTGCTACTGTGTTTCTGGTACATGGCAAATTACTTTCTGGTGCATATGCACCGGTTTCCAACATCTGCTGCAATGCCACACGACCTGCCCTGGGCCGGCAGTGCTAGTAACTAATGGTGCTCATTAGCATGCCTGGGCAAACACCAGCTAAACACCAGCTAAACAAAGTGCGCACAATGGTCGGGGGTATTTTGCCTTCAGACTGCTTTTGATGCGGCACACACCCATGGCCACCAACAATCCACCTGCGAGTTGCGTTATCAGTGCAATTGTACGTACAGCGGCATCTCATTCTATCAAGCACGCACACACACCTTGGGTTTTTAACGTGCTGCATGTCTCTCTATCATTGCAATTGTAAAAAGCATCACCGCATTCAATCACATATACTTTCGGTCTCCAATGGACTGTTTACGTTTGCTGATGTGTTGCGGTTGTTGATCAGGGCCTGCAAATCCGTGGCAACGCGCGCTATGGCAACATCAATGCCTGGTTTGACGCGCTGGAGTGCCGGCCCACGTACATGGCCACCAAGAGTGACTTCTACACACACGTCAGGGACATACCCCCACAGGTAATATAAATAATACCGCAGCAATAGTGCACACAGGTGGTGGCGGCTGAATATGAAAACTGATCTAGTAGGAGCAATAAAGTCCAGGTCTCCCCGCCGGTAGGAGTCGGGTAGGGGCCGTCGCCCTGGGGCAGGTGAGTAAAGCAAATCTAACGCCTACAAAAGCGGCAAATCTCGCACTTACCGACGCACGGATTCCATCTGTAGAGATGTGGTGCGCTCAAGTGCGGGCGACAGTGCAGTGAACATATACTTCTACCACTACACATGAGTACAAGTATCTGCTTTGAGGTACTTCAAAGTATGTAATAAACATCTTTAGCGGGTGCTGTCGTACAAAGGCAGGTCTTGGCAGGACTCAATGCCGAGGCTGCTGTGGGTGGCTGGTGTGACCACCAGTACTCCTTCTACAGCACTCTGTCAGCTCTCTGTGGGCTGCTGCACTGGACATGTCTCACATGTGCAAGCAGACATGCCATGTGAGCCATCTCCATGTGTTCGTGTGAACTCATGTGCATGTGTGCTGCGTTGCATGTTGCATGTGTCGGCCTGCAGTACGGCGATGGCTTCTTCAGCCCTGAGAGCGACACTTCTGGCTTCAAGAGGTAAGCATGTGCTTCCACGCATACTTGTGACATACTTCCAAGTACTTCAGAAGTATACACAAGTACTTCAGAAGTATACAGAAGTACTTCAGAAGTATACATTACTTCAGAAGTAAACATTACTTCAGAAGTATACATTACTTCAGAAGTATACATACTTCAAAGTATATCACAGACACCACCAATGTGCGCACAAATACATGTGCGAGCAAGTCCTACCTAAGCCTACGCCACGCATGTCATGTGCTCAAGCGCATGAGTATGCATATGCACGACACCAGTGTGCCAGGTACACACCCCTGGGAGACAGAAACAACATGGCTTGCGTGTGCTGGCAGCCTGTGACGTGACTGTGCGGCTGGTGTTGTCCTTGCCACGTGTATGTTCTCACGCATGCTCATGCAGGCACCTCATGGCCTGCGGCACATTTGCAGCGGGCACATGCTGAGCACGTCCATGGTGTCACGTTGTGCGCTGTCGCTGCTGGCACCACAATGGGAGCCTTACTCGCAGCGGTATCACTACAGATATCGGCTAGATACTTCAAGTATGTATACCATGTACCGGTATGACGTTCGCGTGCCTTGCGCTTTTGCTGCTGCTGCTGCTGCTGTTGCCACCACTGCTGCTGCGGTGCAGCGCTATTGAGGGTTCGGATGGCTCCTGGCAGCTGCCCGTGCCTCCACTTTCACCAACCGAAGGACTTGAACCTGTGTTGGCAATAAACGATAAGGGGGAGGAGTGGTTCAGGTGAGCTGTGTGCTCAGCAGCTCGCAGAAAGCATTGCTCAGCAGCAATGGGATGCAAGGCGTGCTGTAGCAGTGTCTATTCCCTATACACGGGATGACAACCGTGACTACTGGTTACGGTGGGCATCACAGACAGCAGCCCTATGTGTACGGAACAGCACAGCACCATTGGCTCGGCACATGTCTCAGTGCGTTGGCACACTGCTCAGCCAGCGGATGCAGCGGCTGCACGGGACATGGCGCACGCCTTGCGCATACAAGCAGCCAGCAGCGCTGCTCACCAGCTTGTGCAGCGCTGCATGCTTGCATGTATGAACAGCGCAGGCAGGCCTGTGAGCGGAGCGGTGCAGCGCGCCTTGAGGGAATACCTGGTCTCAGTGCTGTGTCCACCGCTTATGTGACATAAAAGTATGTGCATGACGCTGTAATGGTGCAGGCACGAGGCGGCGCACAAGCTGGCCAAAAACGGTGCAGCGGTAGCGCGCTTTGCCTGCCGCGGCGCAGGGAGGGGCAGTGGATGGAACCTGATGCCCGGCAGAGCGCCTCTGTCAGACCCCAATGCACAGCCCAACGAGGTAAGCCCGTGTCCACACATAGTGGCATTTAAGAAGCACTGATATGGCCACACACATGTACGTCACCAATGGTAACACCTATTTGGTACCACCTATTTGTGGGTTACACTTGCTGGTGCCTGCTGCACGGTTTTGGTTACAAGAACAAGTGCATGGCAACAGTGAAGATTCTTTCAAGAACACTGCAACAACATACACCATGTGGATGCACATGCATCCAGTCTATTGTGAAATCTTTTTTTAAAACGGAAGACCACCGCCAGCGGTGCAGCAGCATGCAAGGGCTGCATGCTAGGCCGCTGTGTTGCTTGTGCTGGATACCGTATAAAATGCGCCTGGCACCAGCATGTGCCTCCAAGCCACAGGCTTGTGGCCTGTTGCTGCCAGCCTCCCCATGCATGCAGCCGCCCACTCCAGTGCATGCGCTTGTAGCATGCCAAACCTTTCGTTTAAACTCAAGCAAGTGCAAGCTTGTAAGCCATGCCATCATATCAGCAAAGCAGTACACGGACAAGAAATGCTGCTGCCATGCTCACTTATCACTTGTGCTGCCGTCCTGGCCTATCCTACCAAACACGCTGCTGCCGCCAGGCCCTGTTGCCAGCAGTGGAGAGCGTTCTGCGGCACGTGGCCTTGACCATGCTGCAGGGTTCTGCACTCAGTGAGGGCGCATCTGCAGCCTTTGCAAGCGCACCCGAGGGCACTGGCGCTGTGGTCCAGTGCCTGGAATACCTGAGGGAGCGTGTGGGCGTGCCCAGAGACATGTCCTACCCTGCTGGTGAGCGAACCAGTGGGAAATTCAGCAACAATTGCATGTGTTGCAACTGCAGTTGCGGTATGCCTGTGCCACCATGGTGTGCTAGCATATTTGAGACTGGCGTGCAATGTTAGCTGATGCTGCACAGCTCATACATCGCCCTGTGGCAAGCCACCACATGCTGCATGCGACAGTCGTGTGCATGGTCACATTGTATTGCGACACCACTGGCGCGCTAGGCATGTGCTGGAGCAAAAGATTGCCTATCTCTGACATATTTGCATGCCATGTGGTTAAATGCCTCTTCTGTGTGTGTGTGTGTGTGTGTGTGTTTGTGTGTGTGTGTGTGTGTGTGTTTGCTCAGCACGTCAGTTTCGGGCACACCTCAACTGGGCCATTGACCGCATTCGGTGATGGTGCTGGTGCTGGTGCCAGTGGCCACCGCTTCTTACATGCCGAAATGGACAGTGATGCCATCCACCTTATTTGACAGGTGGTCTACAGTATGCAGCTGCCTGGTGCAACGCCGCACCGCGCACAGTGCTGCCCGCTCAATTAATGCTGTAGCTGCTGCTGAGCACTTTCAAATTGCCTCAGTTGCTGCCTTTTGTTTACAAGCTCTGTGAGTATGGCAAGCAGAGTTTTGCGATCTGCCTCAGCTCCCACGCAACATGCACAACACGTTATGTGGTGCCTTCCCACAGGCCGTCTGCGGCAGCAGCCTAAATGAAACAATGGAACACATTTATCTAGACATTGTACATGCACATGGCAAAAAACAACACACACATGCTGCCACATGCGTGCCTGCCTGGTGACATCACATGCACTTATCATGGGAATACACGTGCATGTCATGGTACACACACACACACACCATGGGACACCTTATAATTGTTTTTATGCCTGTGTCATGTCCTATGTGATGAAATGCGGTCACACTACTGTTGCAGGGTTCATGTTGCACTAGGGGGCCTAGGACGAACGGTATGCTGGGGTCTGCTGCCAACTGAAGTTGAAGTTGCCTAAGGTGACTCGTTGAGTCATCTGGCGACTCACTGCCGGTCAGTAGCAACCTGTGCTGAGCA
>JAULBY010016856.1:0-17635 GCA_032358315.1 Ophiocytium majus
CCACGCGCGAGCCGGCGATCACGCCGCTGAGCGTGGCCCGTTGGTCGGAGCCCGTGCCCAAGTTCGTGGTGCGTGGGGCAAAGTCCGGGCTCTGCGCGGCGTAAGCGGGAGCGGAGACGCTCGCGACGACGCCGATCACCGCGGGCGGGCGGACCAACGTCACGCTGCGCCAGGGCGTGGTGTCGTCGGTGGTTTGCAGCGTGTACTCGAAGCGGGTCGTGGCCGCGGCGGGCATATCGGCGGCGTATTCCAGTGCCGCGGCATCCACGATCCGCTCGTGGAGCGTTCCTCGCAGCGCCGCGGGCTCGTCCGGCGCGGCGTCGCCGCCCGTCTGCGCGGCGAGCGTGCGCAGGAACTTCTGCAGCACCTGGCGGTAGGCGGTGATGTCGTCCTGGGTGGTGGCGACGTCGATGTCCTCGCGCATCTGGTCCTGGCCGCACTTCTCGGCGTAGAGGAGGGACGCGACGCCGCAGTCGAAGCCCGTGGTCTGCTGCTGGCGCGTGATGGCGCTCACGGAGCGCGTCGCCCAGCCGCCGCCGAGCGGGCACATGGTGTCGAGCCACACAAAGACGTCCTTGGGGATGTAGCGGTAGGACACGCCCTCGCTCGAGTGCATGCCGTGCGCGCGCTTCGCGGGCTTGCCGAGGGGCTCGAACAGCTGCAGCTCTGGCACGGGCCTGTGCTGCACCCGCAGCAGGTTCCAGTGCAGGTTCTTGACGTTGGCCAGGAAGATGATGGGCTTGTGGCAGGCGTAGTCGATGGTCTGCCCGAGTATGTCCGTGCAGGCCTTCATCTCCGCCGGCCCCATACGGGCAAGCCGGAAGGCGGCGAACTCGATAGGCATGAAGTGGGCCCCCCTGTAGCAGGCCGCGAACTGCGCAAGGACCATGTCGATGAAGCTGGACGTGAGCCAGGACTCCTCGTCCAGCTCGTCACCGTAGAGAGCGCCCCGCAGCACCCCGTCGGTTGCCACCAGCCCGCCGCTGCTGGGGGAGCGCAGCAGCCTCAGAGGGGCGGGCTGGTTCAGGCATGTCTCGAAGGGGGGCAAGGGGTCCGCCCATCGGTAGGGCATGCGGCACCGAGCGATGCGGACCTTCACGGTGGTGGGATATGTTCCGTTGCCGCCAGTGCTGCCGCCGGCGGCACTTCCACCCCCATCCCCCGCCCCTATGGCACCACAGCTCCTGGCGTAGTCGTCATCCGTGCATGGAGCCGGAGACGCAGCGTGTGAGGACGGCAGGGAAGAGGAGCGCGCGGTGAAGGCATACTCGCTAGCGTCGTCGCTGGCGCGCCCACCACCGCTGGAAACGCTCTCGGAATCACTGCTGTCCCTCTTCCAGCACTCACTGCTGCTGCTGCTGGGTGTGTCTCCCTCCACGGGGGAAGGCGCGCCGCTGCTGCTGGCTCGGCTGCTGCCGCTGCTGCCGCTGCTGCAGTGGTAGCTAAAGCTGTGGGTGCTACCGGGGCTGGGGGGCGGGGGGGCGAAGGCGCCCCTGTTGCCGTCAGCCTCCGGTGGACGTGGCCGCTTCCTGCTGGCCTTGGCGCCCGCCCCACGCCCCTGCTGGCCCGCAGGTTCGGCGTGGCCGGCCTCGGGAGGAACGGCGCTGCCATCGCGGTGGTGGTGGTGGTGCGCAGGAGCAGCTTGGTGCCGCACCCTCTTGCTGCTCTTGCTTGTGTCGTTCCAGCTCGCCACCATCTCTGGGGAGGGGTCGAGGCGCTCAACCTGGCGGCGGTTCCTTACGCCGTACTGGCTGGGCATGGTGTCGGGCCTGGCGTGGGGCGGCATCGCCAGAGAGAGAGAGAGAGAGAGAGAGAGAGGATAACAAAACACACGTGTGAGGCGACCAGCTGCTGCTCTGCTGCTGGAAAAGATGGCTCTGCACAGTGTGCAAACCAGCGTACGTACAGGGAGCAGCAGGTGGGAGGGCACGTGTGCATGGGGGAGGGGGGGAACAGGCAGGGCGGGGGAAGTCTCTCACCTGGTGCTGTGACCATGCATGGCCATGGCCAGGAGAGAGTGGCACAAGCCTCGCAGCACGCACGTGCCGGGCCAAGTCCAGCTTCTCAAGAGGGGGGTTGGGTGCTCAGCAAAACCTGAGCCGACAGCCCAGATATCGATCTGAAACGCCCATGCACCCCGAGCAAGAGTGGCCAGCAGCGCCGCCGGAGCTGCAAGGGGTGGTCGAGGCTGTGCGCGCTGCGGTGTGATCCGGGCAGTAACAACAGGCATAAAGTCGGTGGCTAGCGAGGTGTGAGATCGCAGCCCGATTGGGCATACAGCCACAGTTGCGACTGCCCGCGTCTTCTTGAATAAAAACAGTAGACAGGCACGCTTGACGAGCAGAGCTGGCGTGCAGCAGCAGTGCCTCCCTCCACACAAGTAGCCGTGCCAGGCACCGCCGACCAGGCAGCGATGGCGCCAGTGTGGCAGGCCACCGAACAGGAACCCAACCTCGCCACCAAGGAGTTCACGGGCTTCAAAACCACGGGAGCTTTCAAGACAGACTACCTGGCTCTGTGCGGCATGCTCGGCGCCACGCCTCACCCCTGCGTGCTACCCCGCAAGCGTTTCGACATGTCTTCAACGTCATCAGCACCGACAGCAGTGGCAGCAGCGGCGGGAGCGGGAGGAGCGCCGGCGGCGGCAGCCGCCGAGCAGTACGACATGAAAGAACGGGACACCGTGACCATCTCAAACCACGTGGTGGACAATCTGGCCCTGGCCCTGCTGCTCAAGTCACTGAGCCTCAACCCCGCCATCACAGTGCTCGCCCTCCACAACGTGGGTCTCACCGACCGCGCCCTGGCCTCCCTGGCAGCAGGCCTCTCCTCCACCGCCATCGCCAGCCTCACCATCTCGTTCAACCCCGTCAGCGACTCCACGGGCTTCGCCGCCCTCCTGGCGGACGGCCTGCCGCTGCGCGCCCTCTCGCTGCGCGGCTGCCGCATCACCGCCGCGGGCGGTGCCGCGCTCGCCGCCGCGCTGGAGATCAACACGCGCGTCGCGGCCCTCAACCTCTTCTCCAACGACATCGGCGACGCCGGCGCCGCGGCCCTCGCCGACGTCCTCCTCGTCAACACGGCGCTCGCGGCGCTGTCGCTCGCCGCCAACGGCCTCACCGCCGCCGCCGCGGACGCCTTCGCGGAGACGCTCACGGGGCGTGCCGTCGTGCCCGGCGCGCCGCTTCTCGCGCGCCGCGCCGCCTCGACCGCGCCGCGCACCTGGTCGTGCTTGGCCTGCAGCAAGTTGGCCTGCGCGTGAAGCCTGCTCAGCAGTGTTGGGGGGGGAGGCAGGTAGCCACAGGTTTGTGAAGTGTTGAGGGGGAAGGGGGCTGTGTGACGTGGGGAATGCAGGCGATGGTGTATCCTGCAGCGGGCCGGCCGGCCTGCACGGGGACTCCGCACGCCTCTCGACAGCCGTTTCCCAATGTGGTTGCCCCCAGTGGCGGTAGGAGAAGCAAAGTATGCGAGCAGGCACATCCCCCGACGTGCGCCAGCTGGTGTGGGCTGTGGCATCAGCGGGCTGGCATGGTATGCGTTGGCAGTGCTTCCCTGCCAGTGGGTGCTCGGCGGAGCGGAATTTTTGCGACTGCGTATGACGCGCAGTGGTCACAGGTCACACAATGCTGGCTCCGGCAGGAGCAGTGCGTGCTGGTGTACGTGCGCAAGCCTAGCGCGCAGGTGGTTGAGGGTGTGTGCCGCTGTGGCGTATTTCGCGCGCGCACTTGCCTGTCGTGAGTTTTTCGCAGCAGCAGCAGCTGCTGACGGCTCTCCTCCAGCTCCTGCTCCTGCGTCCTGGTCGCAACCACTCACAGCGGGAGGCGGGGGGCATCGCCGTGCGTCAGCTCTCAAGCTGCAGCACCAGGACCGACTGCACCTGCGATACCATCGCGCCACCGCATGTGCTGCTGCTGCATCAGCAGGTGCGTCTAACGTCCTCTTCCGAGTAGTCAGCCGGGCTGAGACTGTGGGAGGTTCAAAATACATGGGGAGGGCATGTTACTCTTGGGGAGCCACAAACAACTACTACTACTAGTAGTAGTAGCGTTCAAAAAGCATACCCAGCATTTACTGTGGCCTACAACGCAAAACAATGGGACCGGCAAGCTACTTCGGGAGGCACCCAATAAAAGATCAAGTCTCAGCCCCGGTCGACTACTGCGGAACACGACGGTACTGCTCGACTGGGACCCCTGCCACCACACTCGAAAGACGGCGGCTGCCAGGTGGCTGCCGCAGCAGAGCAGCACAGCAAGCTCCATCCTAGCTGCTGCATCAGTAGCGCCGTCGCCACGCCTGCTACTGCTTCTGCTACTGCTTCCACTGTTGCTGCTGCTGCTGCTGCCCCGCCACATGCCGCAGCAGCCATACCTGTGCACCTCCTTTTTGAGGCTGACCACGGCGCTGCTGTCCTCCTGCAGTGCCTGCTGTATGGCCTCCAGACTGGCCCTGTGGGTCACCCGCGGCCGCCGTAATGGTGCCTCCGCCACCTGTGAGCGAGCCACAAAGCTCCTCCCCTTGTAGGTGCCTATGCTGCCACCAGCTGCCACGCTCGCCGCGGCGCCACCAGGCCCCGCCCTGAGGGGCGAGGTGGTCACCAAGCTCATGACCCTGCTGCTGCTAAAGCGTGGGGCGGCAGTCTCATGGGGCTGCTGCTGGCGGCGGTGCGGCTGGTGTAAAGGCTGTTGCTGCTGCTGTTGCTGCAACACGCCTGCGCACTAATGATGCGCGGTCGATGCCGCGACGGCCCGAGTGTTCACGTGTGTGTGTGTGCAGAACAGTGACAGTTTCAATTCCGTTTCAAAGGCGCGTCATGGTTCGGTACATGGCCGGTTCGGCCGGCATCGGTTCGACACGCTTGCGCTACACTTGCCTTTGAGTTACGTTTCCAAAAAAAGGGCAGTGCTACGGCTGTACTGACATACGTCACCTGCTCTGGGTGGGCCTTCGCACGCCTGATTGTGAAGAACTGCAAGTAATAAACTACCGTAGACGCACGCAAGTACACACACACGCACTATCGAGGGTGCGGGGTCGCGAAATCGCTTCAGCACATGCATGCCATTTGTCGTGCCTGTCCTCAGTTGCAAAGCGGTGTGCACTTGCTGGCATGCAGCGCGGCTGCGGCGGCCGCATGCTGGGTACCGGCCACGTGATGATATGACACTGCTTTTGCAGTTCAGCCCACACCGCGTGCACGTGCATGCGGCGGCTGATTGCCCTGTCCCCAGCGCCAGACGCCATGCCGCACATGCACGGCCCCACACGTCACGTCATGCCAAGAGCATCGTGCGGTGGCGGCACATTGGAGATCCTCTCGTCGCATACACAGTACAACATAAGCCAGCCAGCATGTGTGCATGCGCGAATGCACCCTGATGATGTGTGCATCTCGCCTAGTTGGAACTTCTTGAAGTCACCGCCGCATGCAGGGTAGTGTGGGTGTACTCTTACTAAACTCCGCTTGGGGCGCGGAAAGCCCTGTGCACATGGGGTGCGGTTGATGAAGTTGAACAGTACTCTTACCGTAGCGGTCTACAGGGCAGTACCAGTGCCGCATGGCACCGAAGCACCCAGCCCCCCGCCAAGTGGGTGTACAAATCCCTGCACGCAGTGTCCCAGCTCTCTCGCTGCACTTCATGCTAGATTGCAGGTGCCCGCCTGCACTGGTCTAGGTACTGTGTGTCGTGCTGCGTGCGGGCATGCTGAATGGTGCACGCACCTGCTCCTGGTAGCGCCCCGGGTGAGTGAGGCACGCAGGAGTGATGCCCTGCGTGTCAGCGGTAGCAGCAGCGCATGCATTTCTCTGCGGCTACGGCGCGCTGGCGCAAAAGCCAACGGCTGGCTCCAGCCTGGCACAATGCACATTCTACCGACTGCAGACACCCGTATGCAACCACATAGCATCCACACACATGACGCAGCACAGCGCCCGCCCTAACACCCCCTTCCCTCCAGTGCACCAGTAAACATTTATATGCCGCCCGGGGGGGGCGTACCGCGTGCGCCACGGCACCCGCCACCCCAACGCCGCCTCTCACACACCCGTTACGGCGCTGCGGGCGCAGCCCCCCCACCCCCACCCTCTTCCCTCCCCTCCAGCTGCCCCCCTTCTCATTCGCTCTCGTCGCCGCTCGCCAGCGCGGGCTCCAGGGGGAAGCGGCTGTTGCTGCCTGGCGCGAGCCCCTTGAGGCGGCGCTTGAGCATGCTGTGGACCGCCTGTATGCGCGCCTCCGCGCCGTCGCCGAGGGCCTCCAGGATGCGCTTTTTCACAGCGTCCGCCTGCTCAGCGGCAGCGGGTGCGGTTGCGGGCGGCGGCAGCACAGCGAGGGGTGGTTGGCGGGTGGTGCTGCAGAGGGGAGGGCCGGGGCTGCGGCCGTGGCAGTACCCGCAGGCGCGCCATTGGTGAGTGGGTGGGTGGGGGAGCAGCGCTGCATGCGATTGGCTGGGAAGCGTGTGGGTGTGATGAGCTGCTGCTGCTGTGGCGAACGTGATGGCGCCAGGTGTAATAAAAGGGGCTGTGCCTGCTTTTGCCGCTCTGCCGCGGGTGACAATTGCAGTGGCTCAAGAAACTGCAACAGTCACACGCATATGCGCATAAATATATTATTCAACGAGCACTGCCTGGGCGTCCCCTGGCAAGGGCACGCGCAACACAGTGTATGGAGGCGCCTGCCATTTGCCTGCTGCGGCGGTCACCTGTGAGCTGCGTAGCCTGTCGTCCGTGGTGTAGAGCAGGTAGTTGTCCAGTCCCCCCGCCTTGTCCACCCCGCGCAGCGCAGTCGTTGTGACCTTGAGCTGCACGCGCCTGCCACGCCGCACAGACATTTTGCAGAGCATGTGCACGCATGCGCATGGTTAGGCCTACCGATGGGTGTGGACGTTACATCGTTGCCTGCCGCTTCCCACCCCTGAGCAACAGGAACAGCAGCGGTGACTGCGCAGGCGCCGCCTTGCTGACCCCGTGTTCCGCGCTACTCATCAAGTGTGGGTGTGAAAGGCGCAGGCCAGCCGGCAGGAAGCCACGAGCCTACACCAGAGCTGCCGCGGGAAGCGTCCGCCACAGCGACGGCAATGATGCACGAGCTGTGGCGAGGCCACATGCTTTCGCCAGACAACCACCAGAGAACGCGGGCAGCGCAGCCCCAAACACCAGCCGTCACTCACTCCTGCAGCAGCTCGCTCCAGAGCTTCTTATTCTGCACGTTGGGCAGCCACTTCCGGCGCGACTTCTTGTCGCTGAAGCAGGTCTTGTTGCCAAAGCGCACGTCCTTGCCCGCGAACATGCCCCTTTGACTCCTGTTGCTGTGCAGCTTGGGCTTGCTGGAGGCCCGGGTGAAGCTCTCCAGGAAGCGCATGGCGCTCTGACGAGCGCCCGCCATGGCTGCAGCGCAGACCCTGGCTGCACCGCCAGCTGCGTAGAGCCGTCCTTTGAGAGCACCAGCTCAGCTCTGAGAGCAGGGGTCGAACAAGCAAGGGTCGCAGTTGGGTCTTGTGGTCACTTGATGGCATCGGTTGTACTTCAAGTATTTGAAGTTGCATGTTCTTCAAATGTGAAGTTGGGAATCGAGGGCTTGTCACAAGCACCTGGTGCTTGTGAACAACCCCTGCTGCTGCCTGCTCCAGGAGGGCAGAAGAGGGCCATGCCTGGGTCGCTGTTGGCGCAATTGACGGCTGCCTTTGAGGCAGAGCCCCTGATTGACGAGCTCGGCGTCATCTTCACTGCGAAGCCCTCTCCCAAGGCAGGAGCAGCCGATGCCGCTGCTGCAGCGGCTAGCACCAGCAACGATGGCCCAGGCCCTGAGCAGCAGCGAACGCAGGACCAGCAGGAAGGATCAAAGGACGGGGACGAGGGCTGGCTGTTCGCCCAGGGCACCAAGCTTGGGGTGTCCGTGCTGCACCTGAAGCCGCTGTGCAGGGAGGCCAGGGGAGTGTTCATGGGCTGTGTGAGGGCCTATGTGGCAGGGGATGACTCACTGGCGGGCCAGGTGCTGGCCAGCAGCAGAGGCCTGCTGCTCGTCAACTCGGACCACGTGACAGCATGGTGGGCGCTGATGTGGAAGTGACTGCCGGCAGTGCACAGCATGTTGGCAGTGCTGTCGCGCGCCGCTTCCCGCTTGCCGTTGTTTCAGAAAGTGTCACTTGTCATGCGCAAACTGCATGCATGCGGCAGCACAAACTACTGCATCATGGATGCTGATGTGGTATTGCTTGCAGTCGATTGTGTTGAACAAGTTGGCGGGGCTGCGCGTCGCCGTTTTCTAGTGGCCTGAGAGAGGCCAACCAATGGCGTGGTCAGCAATCGGTACGCAGCTTTCCATCAATTGCATGCGCTTTGTTTGGCACGATAATGACGCCACATGGATGTAGTTATCTTAAAGGTCAAACGCGCTGCGCACATGAAGACACCGTCACCAGCAAAGTGCGCGCATGTGCCAGTGCCATCACTTGCTTTTCATTTCAGCCGGACGCAGTTTAGGCAGTGCGTTGAAGCTGCCCCATTATATTTCAAGCGCCAACTTGCTTGTACACGCTCTAATTGCCACTTTCTCGCATAAGTGCACTATCTTCCACTGTAGCGGACACCCATATGTGGACCACACACACCACGCAGCGCACCAACAGCACCCCAGGCACCTCGCCTCCAGCAACTCACCTGCACTTGCGCACTGGGCCGTCAGTACGCGCACGCACCCACAACGCCCTCACGCCCCACAGCACCTGCCACACGAATTCACCCATGAATAACAACTACCGCTGCCACGCACGCGCCCTGCGACCGCAACGCGTGCCCCAGGAATGCCCGCAAGGCCGCGGTGCTGCGCGGGCACTCCACGCCCGCCCTCGAGCTGCGCCTCCTCGACCTCGTCTTCTGCAAGCACAGCAAGAGCTCCCACGCGTGGGCGCACCGCCGCTGGTGCTGGACGCAGGCGCTGCGCTCCGCCGCCGCCGCCGCCGCGCCCGCTGCCGCTCCCCCCGCTGCTGCTGGTGGCGGTGGCGGCGGCGGTGCTGCTGCTGCTGAGCAGGGGGGGGGTCTACTCACGCTCGCGCACGAACTAGCCGTGTGCGCGCGCGTGGCGGAGCTGTACCCCAAGAACTACTACGCGTGGGCGCAGCGCGCGTGGGTGCTGCGCCGGTGCCTGGGGCGCCCGCCCTTTGCCGCCAGCGGCGCCACCGCCGGCACCGCTGCCGCCGGTGCTTGCGCGCTTTCTGGCGGCTGCGCGGAGGGCGCGGACGAGGTGCTGAGGGAGGAGCTGGAGTTCACTCGCGCATGGGCCGCGGCGCACGTCTCGGACCATTCCGCCCTGCACCACCGCGCGTGCGTGGTGCGGCTGGCGCTGGCGCGCGCGCTGCTCAGCGGCAGCAGCTCCGCCACCAGCAGCAGCAGCGGCGGCGGTGGCAGCGGCGCCGACGGCGGTGGCAGCAGTGGCGCCCTCCCTTCCACCGCGCAGGGAGCAGCTGCGCATGCGCCGCCGCCGCCACCACCACCGGCTGCAGCTGCGGCGTTCGCGCTGGTGCGGTCGGAGCTGGCACTGAGCGGCGACCTGGTGTCGCGCTACCCAGGCCACGAGTCGCTGTGGTGCTACCGCCGGTTCGTGCTGCAGGCGCTGCTGGCGCTGTGGGGCGGCGGCGCCACCGCCGCGCCGCGCGCCGCACCGCCCTGCATCGCATCACACGGTGGGTGGACCGCATGGGCGCTTCGGCTGCGCCAACGATATGGCGGGACTCGTGGCGACGGCGACAGCGGCAGCAGCGGCAGCAGCGATGATGGCAGCGATGGCGACGGGCAGGAGGGTTCGGGCGCGGCTGGTGAGCACAGCGGCAGCGATGTGGCAGCAGCAGCGGGAGTGGATGGCGGCGAGTGCTGGGAGGGGGGACTGGGCAAGGCGTGGTCTGTGGAGGAAGCAGTGGCGCGGGAAGTGGAGTTTGCGCTCGCGCGCGCCGCCGACGCGTCCGCTTGGGCCTTTGAGACGCAGCGCCGCCACGCGCTCGCATATGCACGGTTCGCGACTGCGAACGCGCTGCTGCGGCATGCCCCCAGCAGCGGCGGCAGTGGCGGCGCGACTGCTGCTGAGCAGCCGCTCGTGTCTCGGGAGGACGCGCTGTGCGCGCCGGAGCTGGCGGTGCCGCCGCTCACGGAGAGCAAATATGCGGCCGCTTGGGCGGCAGAGGCGGCCGCGGCGCTGCGAGATGTGAATATGCTGGCGGGAGGGCTGTTGGCGTGTGACGCGGCGGCGGCGGTGGCGGCGGATGGTGGCGTGGCATTGCAACCGCCGTACCCATGGTGTCATGGCGTTGACGCGCCGCTGCAGATGAGATGACACGGGGCAAATGCTGTCAAATTGATGTGGCATGTAGTGAGCTTTTCTGTGCTTATCCCCCAAGGGAGAGGGAGGTGTGTGCGCGCAACACAGGGTGCCTGTTGCTGTGGTTGCCACGCGCTTGTGCTTTTGACCTGCCAAATGCGTCCAAGATTTGCTGGCCTGTCACCAGCCTTCAGGCGCTGTGGTTCAGTTACCAGCCTGGCATGGAGGTGACGCGCCTATTTTCGCGATTGGGCCGCCAGGAGGTGGCCGAGCTCGCGAGGCAACATCTTGCAGACTCAACGCGTCGCCTTCATACACCCGCAGGGGAGCGCACCTGAGGCCAGAAGGACAGAGGAGGAAGAGGAGAGGGTGTTGAAGGTTATCCCCAGGTGCGGGTGGGTGCCGCTGCTGTCGGTGTTGACGCGTTGAAATGCAACCCAAAAAATGCATTCTGGATCCTGTTTCAGGACCTATGCAGCTACTGCAGCGTGGCAGCGCTTTGCCCGCTCTGCACGTCCCTACTAGAGTAGCAAGCGTGTATGATGACCTCGCCAGGCTCGCCCCGCAGCCACGTCCACAGGCTGCAAACCCCTTAACAGCAGAAAAACCAGGCAGGCAAACACGCAGGCAGGTTGCACCTGTTTGACAGCACACCAACTGGCAGTGGGTCTCCACAGCTCCCGGGGGGCGCCCCGACCACGTCAGGCTACCTATGCCAGCAGCAGGGGGCAGCAGTACAAGGCCACGCCATGCGCTCTGGGTTTGCCCAGGCGTCTTTGTGCTGGCCCAGGAAGTGTCCGCTGTCCCGAAGCCAGCACTTCAAACAACAATCAACCAAGTCGGGGCATCTCCTGTTGCGCGCATGAGATTGTGGACAAGTGTTGTGGCTGTTGGGTTGTGGCTGCCTGACAAGATCATCCTTGCGTGCACGGCGTAAGCCATGCAGGCCCAGAGCTTGCATGTTAGCCAGGTACGCTTCACCTGCAACTGCATGCAAGAAGCGGCGTGCTCAGCAGTACCAGCAGCCCATGCTCAGCAGCAGCACAACTGGCAGCATCATTTGTTTTTAACACAACCACTGCGCGCGCGCTACGGGATGCTGCAGCACAGGCGAACTGCAACCGGTCAAGGCTGGGCACACCGGCGGTGGAGCATGAGAGCCAAGGCGGCGGTTGGCCCAGCTCTGACCGCACTGGCATGTGCCACTATGGCAGCATACACGTGAGCCCTTGAACCCCGCCATTACCCTTCCCAGCCCAACACCACCTTCGCAAGCGTGATCATGTCGTGTGCAGCAGCTGGAAGTGCAAGCTCACCAGCTGGTTGCAAGTACATACACGCTCTGCCGCATTGCGGTCCCTTTTCGGCCGGGTAGCGCACGCTTCGATGTCTTTTGCTGCGGCAAAAGTGAGGTGCAGTTCAGCCAGCTGCTTGGGCGATGCCTGAGGTGTGGCACACACCGCCGCACTGGTGGCGCCACTTCTGCAGCACACTAGTGCGTCTGTGCAGTGTCGTGAACAGGTGCCCAATGACATGTCGTAACCAAGAATGGGGGGGTGCTCTGGGCGGTGTGTGGCGCATCATGGCAGCTAGTGAAAGCACCAATGCGCGCCCTGCCGGTGGCCATGCAGGCTCCAGGTAGCACCTGCGGCCTTTGAGAAAGACAGTACGCCTCAACAGTACCAGCGCGTGTACCTCAACATTACCAGCACGCAGCCACCTGGTGCCCCACAGAACCGTGTGCGCGCGCAGGCATATGTGCAGTTATCTGTGTATGTGCACATGTGAAACACTATTTTTTCATGTGTGTGAATTCATGTGTGTGAATTCATGTGTATGAAACACTGCAAATGCATGTTTATGAATTGATGTGTGAATTTCATGTGTGCTCGGGCAGGGAAGCCTTTGCGCCACCCGTGCGGGGCGTACTCAGCACTGGCGCGCGCACTGCTGGTGGCGGCCCGCGAACTGCTGGTGGCTGCCCGCGAGCCGTGCGGCCCCGGCCCGGCGCCCTGCTCATGGCCACCGAGACAACGGCAAGCCAAGGTGCACCCCCCCGCCCCCAGGGGCAGGATGTTTGCACAGCATGTGTGGCCGCATTGCCGCGTAGACACTTGTGGGTCTCGGCAATATTATCTATACACTACTCCAAGTAAGCTGTCACTTGTGTGTAATGGGTGTAGTGGTCTCCGCTGATATTTCACAAGTATTTGGCAGTTGCAGCGTAGGCGCGGGGCCGTAGGCGCGGGGCTGCGCGTGCGACGCGGAAGTCACTCCTCAGCGGCAGCGGCGGCAGTTAAACAGCGGCAGCGGCGCACGCTGTCGGCCTGCGTGTGTGCACCTCACACACGCAGCTGCTACGCGGGCGGCGCGCGAGTGCCTCGCCACCCGCACATTCACTGCCAAACCGTCGCCATAACGGTGAGCCAGCCGTGGGCATCGCCTGCTCTGGGGCGCGCCGCCACGCGCTGCCCTCGCCGCCTTTCCTGCTGCTGTCACAAGCAAAATCCCTTGTGCTGCAGCATGAAACTCCCTGTCCGCTGCCGCTGACTCAGCGGTGTGTCTCGCGCTAAAGTGAGTGTTGCATCTGGTGCTGCTGCTGCCGTCTGCTGGGAGTGCAGGCGCTGCACAGCGGGGGGGTCTGCCGCCAACCGCGTACGACGGCTTCACTGACACGGCGCAGAACGCTAACCAGGCAAGTGGGGATGAGAGCAGAGCAGAGGGGTGCCGTGGTGGCTGTTGCAGGAGCTGTCCCTCCTTTGCCGGGCCTTGCTGCTGCCATGCGCGTGTGAGCGGTATGCTGCGGCTGCCGCAGCCCTTCTCCTGGAACAGTCGCAAGTTGGCTGCACCGATGGCGCTGTAGCTAGATGACACTGTCAATGTAAATAGTCTCTGCCGAACCAAGTGCCTGTGTACAATGCTGGGTACACAGCTTTCCAAGCCTGCCTACACATGTCAGTTCATGGAAACAGTGCAACTGACGCCTATTCTCGCTCTGACCCGGTGCGGCGCCACTGCATCCCCCCCCCCACACACACACCTTGCTCCTCCGGAACAGTTTCGGTTCCGCGGAACGGTTTTTGAAATCCTGATCGCGGACCGCAAGGTGTGGGGGCTCCTGGCGTGGATGGGCGCGTGGCTGGCGCTGCGCATGGGGGGCGTTGTCCCCGCCCAGGAGATACCGCACATTGTGAAGGAGTACGTTCACATCTTCCAGTTTGCGCTAACGTTTGTGCTGGCCTTTTTTCTCAACACGACCTTTCGGGACTACCAGGAGCAGGGGCGCGGCATGGCGGCGGCGCTCGGGCCCGCGCACGATGTGAGTGTGTGTGGGGGGGGGGGAGGGGGGCGGGGGGGGCTGCAGCTGCGCAGCGCTCAGCCCATGCATGTGCCTGATTGCTGACCCCGACACCTGACACAAACAGTGTCTACTTCGACGTGTTCAAGTTTGGGAAGTGGTTAGTCACTGACTGCACACATGAACTCGTGCCCCTCATGTATACATACTGTCTGCGTCAGCTGTGCGGGTCAGCAACCAGGAATATACTTCAACTTGAAGTACACATGTCCAACGGTGCTCCTGGGAACCGTTGGGGGCGGTGTTGCTCCTTGCACCACATGTTTGGCAGCACTGTCTCTGCTGAGCACGCCACTAACCACGTGCGCGCACGTCGCCGGCCACCTCCGTTCCGCCACGCGCAGACGGTGATCCTCCTCAAGTCGTACTTCCGCCACTGGCCGCAGTTCCAGGAGCGCATTGTGTGCCTCATCAACGCCTCGCACTACCTCAGGTGCGCACGCGCGTGCTGCTGAGCACCCCACTGCTGCTGTATACACTGTGCAGCAGTGCTGCGGCTGCGGCTGCAGGCTTGTGCTCCAGCTCTGCACACACATTGCTGTCACGCCGTCCACCAACGGTGTTGCAACCCTGGATTCTTTAACTTTATCATTGCGTGACGGCATGAGGCATGTATCATGGAATGGGCATGTGGCTCACCTGCGGCGTAGCGCCGCCGCCCGCCATGCCTGCCAATTGACCTATGTGGCGCCTACCACCAGCTGCCATGGCAACGCCTTCTACACACTCACATGCGTTGTCCGTGCCTGGGTATCTGTACAGGCCTTCAAATGCAGTGCGGCATGCACGCCAGTTGCTAAGCCTATGTTGCCAATCCCAAGCGCCTGGCCGTGCCCCTCTAACCTGCCTCGCAACCCACCCCCATTGCCGCCGCCGCCCCCCCCCCCCCGCGCGCCGCCGCCGCCGCCACTCCTGCCCCCAACGCTGCCCTCGCTGCCATTTGCCGCTACCGACACCGACGCCACCCCTGCTACCGCTGCCATTTCCACTGCTGCCACCACCGCCGCCGCTACGGCCGCTTCCGCGACCGCCGCCCCCGCCGCCGCCGCCACCACCGCTGCCATCACCGCCGCCTCCTTCACCGCCGCCGCCTCCGCCGCCGCCGGCGGCGCCGCCAGCTGGCAGGACCTGGGTCGCTACCACAGCTATCGCGACCTGGTGGAGCGGGGGTTCCTGACGGGGGCGGAGGCGGACGTGCTGCGCGCAGCGTCGCCCGCCAACAAGAGCGCGTTCCCGCTGATGTGGGCGGTGGAGGATGTGGGTGAACCACGCGCCGCAGCCGCTGAGCGCCTGCTGAGCATGGAAGTACAGACGGGGCGCAGTGGGAGCACGCTAGCGGGTAGCGGGTAGCGGTTGCCTTGCCAATGGCGCGCAGCAGGGGTATTTGGGGGTGCTCGCGCGCCAAAATGAAGAGCGCCAGTTGGTAGCGTTGACGTCCCGTCCCCATGAGGGGAGCCCTTGTGTGCTTGCAGCAAAGGGGGATGGGCTCGTCCCACTGAGTTGTGCCACCCCTCTGTGACACCGATTGCGGATGTTCATGGTTAGTAGAGTCACGGTGTGTGCTTGCACCGCGCATTGTCTCACACCTCTGTGCACCAAGCCTGGCGGCATCCGGTGCTCCAGCCTTGCGCTTGTGCAAGCGCAGGGGGTGCTGCTCCCCCTGCCCTCCTCGCTTGCACTTGCCAGCACCCTGCGGTGACATCCCAGTGCTAGCTAACACCCTGCTGTGGTTACACGCCTGTGTCACAGGTGAGCGACTTCATGGAGACGCAGGAGGCGCGGCACGAGGCGAGGACGCTGGGCGGCCCCCTGGTGGAGCACCATGTCCTCATACTGCTCACTGGTGAGAACCAACAGCTCAGTTACCAACCTCATGTGCTGTGAGGCATGTCCGATTTGAAGGTCTGTAAGACAAACTTGAAGTTGAACTTCTGAAGGGTGCAGCAGTGCCGCAGGAGTGCGGCCGCTTGTTGCGCTCCTGCACCTGCTGGCCCGCTGTGCTTCTGGCTGTTGCCACCAGGGTGGCGGTGGCGCGCGCTGCCGCTGGCGCGGTGCTGGCGGCATAAGCCACGATGTGCATTTGTCTGTGAAAGTGCGCGAGAGCAAGGGTGTTATTGTGCGCGCGCGCGTGCATGCCGCCTGCTCGCCCCTCAGACTGCTCTGGCACTTCCTGCTTCAGATAGATCTGCACAGGCGCGCTGCGGCACCATGGCGGTGCTACAGGCAGCACGCGCCCTAGAAATTTGGACATGCTTGTTACACATGTCCTTGCCCAGCAGCATCATTAGCATGCTGCACATGGGGCTTCAGTCTGAGTCAGTCAACGGCATGGCCCTCCTGACGTGTCGCACCGTGCGCCGTGTCTGCGCTCCGCTCCCTGCCGCCAGAGGCGCTGCTGCACACGCGGCAGGCGTTCGCCAAGGTGGCGACCAACCGCTTCGTGCAGGTGCCGCACATGTGAGTCGGGGATGGCGTACTCTTTGGGCGTTTTTGCAGAGTATCTGGTCCCAGAGGCTTGTGGGGGCATGGGCACAACGGCTTTGCCGCAGGACTAGGGCCCTTGAAGTGCCGTGGAGTTGACAGATTGGCTGTGCATTGGCGCCAACCCTGTATGCAGTACCAGTAGCACAACGGCATACACTTCGAAGTACTTGTAGAGAAGAAAGTCACTTCAGGGTGCACATGGTCCTATGTGTGTGCTAACTTGGTTGAAGCACCAGGCGCGCGGCGCGTTTGCTGCACCACAGTAAGGCAGTCACACACGTGCAGATGCACGTGTTTCGAACCACGCTGCATGTACACACGTGTGCGTGTGCTTGGTGCGGCACCTGGCGCTGCAGCTGTGACTGCAGCCAGCCAGATGCGCGTTTGCTGACAACACCCACCGGCTCTTCCCGATCGTGTTGCCGCCGCTGCTACTTTCTACCATATGTTTGTGCCGCGAAGCTACACCCACAACCTGTTCTGGATAATGATGACGTACTTGGCTGTGCTGGGCTACTACGCTGGTGAGCGCAGGTCCCCTGCTACTGTTGCTGCTGGCAACACAGACTTACACTTCTAAGCGCACAATGCAGCGCATCATGAGTCTTGTGGCGTGCATTCCATGTGCCGAACTACACGACGTTCTGCCGGGGCGAACAACCACGACTGTGCACCTGCGCTTGTCCAGTGCATCCCCCCCCTCAGCGTTCCAGCCGGCTGGCACTGGCAGTCCCCCCGGCTCAAGCAGCGCTGCTGTGTTGTGGCGCGGTGCCTGGCCCTTAACAGCTGCACCATGGCACCGTGCGCACACTGTGCAGCTCGCCCACTGCAAGCCATGCCACGCTCTCTGCCCAACACCGCCGCAGATGGACATGACAGGCGGTGCGCCGGCTCTGCCGCCTTGAGCACTGACTTCGGATCCACCGCTTTTCTGCTGCCGCGCTGTCAGGTGCAGCTCTGCTGCCTTGAGCACTGACTTGGCATCCACCGCTTTTCTGCTGCGGCGCTGTCACGTGCAGGCGTGGGCACGGAGTCCGCTGAGCATGGCGCGGTGGAGGTCTGGTGGCCCGCCGGCTACGCCTTTGTGGTGTGCGCGTTTGTGGGCCTCTTCGACACGGCCATGTCCTTCCGGGAGCCGTTCGGTGAGCGATGCTGCAGTGGCACAGCCGATGCTGGTGCATGGCTCCCCCCTCCCCCCCCGTTTCCTCGGCGCAAGCCAGTAATTGTGCAAACGTCGGAGGCGCGCTGCACGCGCCGCGCCCACGCGGCTGCCTTGACGGGTGACACTGAGCGCGTCCATCACAGCGCTGTGCACTGCACCGATCCGCCTGTGTGCGCACCACGGGTCCCAGTGCACAGCAGACACGCTTGCGTTAACTCTTCCTCCCCTGTCTTGGCCCACCTGGCGCACCTGGGTACCTAACCCCGTGATTCTCCACAGCAACAGGTACCCCCCCCCCCCCCCCCCCCCCCCCCCCCCCCCCCC
>JAULBY010016867.1:0-20581 GCA_032358315.1 Ophiocytium majus
GGCGCGCCGCCAACGCCTCCGACAGCGCGTCGAAGGAGCGCGGGTGCTGGGCCTCCCACTGGCGCTCCGCGGCCGCCGCGGAGCCGGCGGCGCCTGAGAGGGCGGCCGCGCCGTCGGGCGCCGCCTCCGCCGACAGCCACTTGCTCAGCAGGTCCTGTCCCGCAGCGCTGCCGCTGTTCGCGGGCGCGAAGGATGCGGCCGGCAGGAGTGCGCCCTCGTCGTCGGCGTCGTCGTAGTCCGCCACGCGGCAGTCAGCGTCAATCACCGCGCTGTTCGGTGTATGTGTTTCATGTGGGTTTGTGTGGGCCAGGGGAGAGGGGGGGGGGGAGTCGGGGAGTAGGGGGGGCAGCAGTGAATGTGTTTCATGCAGGTGTGTGGGGGGGGGGGGGGGGGCAGTCAGAGTTGTGACACTAGCAGCATGACAAGAGGGGGGGCACAGTGCATGGGTTCCATGCGGTTTGCACAGGAGCAAGGGAGGGGAGGGGGTGCCACTCGCTGTCATGACCCCAGGGGCGTGAGAGGGGGGGAGGGCTTGCGCTGATGCTGCTGAGCATGACTCACGTGCATTCATCGGGCAGGTCGCCATCGATGCCGGCGTCCACCATCTCGCTCCACTTCTCCAGGCACCGCTGCGCAGTTGTGGACCACTCGCCCACGCAGTCCCTGCTCAGCAGAGCGCAGCAGCAGATACTTCAACAAGTCAGAAACTGCTGCACCGTACACTCACTTTGAATAACTTCAAGTACATTTTAAGTATATACTTCTGAAGTACTTCTAGAAGTACTTCGAAGTACAGGTATTTATAAATACATGGTACAGTACAAGAACTATGTACTTGTATACACATGTATACACCATCTACACATACTTGAAGTACTTCAGCATATACGGTACTGTACTTGAAGTGTTCACAAGCATGTACACTGTACTACTGTAGTTTCATTTATTTGCACTTCTGGGCGTGCAAGAGCCCATGCCATGTATACGTATGCCAGCTAGTATTGATACAGACGCGGTCGTGGACCAGTCGCCCACGCAATCCAGCAGAGGCTTCAATAACTTGAAGACAGAAACTGCTGCGCAACACCCACCATACCAGAAGTTTAGGTATGTACAGTACATGCTTCGAAGTATATACTGTAAGTACTTCAAATAAGTATATGTATATATTCTGTAACATACACTATGTGTACCCACGCAGTCCATGCTGAGCACTGCACAACAGCAGTGCTCACCCAGCACTGCAGCATGGCACAATTGTTATTCTACACCTCAAAAGCATTGTGTTTTAAGTGGTTGCAGGCGCTGTGGTGGCTCACACAAAAGCTGTCGTGGGGCGGCACACGGCATCCACCGCCATGGACACAGTGCTTAATTACGCAAGCTCAACCCGAGACTAGTACACAGTAGGCGCTGGCAAAGCGTGTCACACATGCCCAGCCACCAGGCGACAGGGGGGTGGGTCAAGTGCAGTGGGCACCTGCAAATACATACCGCCTGCAACCGCATGGCGGGCTAAGGTTACTCCACGAATTTTCAACACGGTAAAGGGTGCGCGATGATTGAGTCAGCCTTCTGGTAAGAGCCGCCTCTGAAACGCAAGGTCGCAACTGGGAACTTCAAGTCACAAACAGGCAAGCCAATACTGCACTTCAATGACGGGCCCGCCACTCTCTCGGCAACACCGAGCGCCGCGCCCATCCTTGATGTGTACAAGCCCGTGACGCTGCTGGATCAACCCTGCTCGAGGTTTGCTACTCATACTTTGTTGCACATGGCCCCATGGGCTTGTGAACTGCTTGCTACACACACTTCAAGTGTTGCCGATGCTACAGTACCGCAGGTATCCAAGTATAAGACCGCCTCCCCCCCATAAGACCTCCCCGGTTTGATGAACGAGGGGCATCTAGCTGCAAGACCGAAGGTTACCTCTGTATGCATTTACATCGACTACAAGTTTGTAATATAACACACACACACACACACACGCCCGAATGAGAACCCCCCGGTGTTAGCGACGGCCGGTGCTCGGCGACACAAACGTGGGTTTCATGCTCCAATACCTACGGTACCGCTGTGCCACAGCGGGCGCGCGCACCTGGGGTCCTTCTGCATGAGCGAGTCTACAAAGCGCCCGCGGAATCCGTGCTGGTCTGCGATCCCGACTGGGAGAAGGTTCTGCGTGGCGCGGCAGGCGATTCAGAGCGGCGGCAGAACGTTCAAAGTGGGCGCGCGTCCGTGAGAGATACGGCGGCAACGAACAGGTCGACACCGGTGTGTGCCCGTGGCTCAGCAGAGTACCCGCCTCGAGCTGAAGTACTACTAGTAGTAGTTAGCCGGGTCAACTGGTTTGATAAGTGTGGTGGCTCCAAAGTAAGTCGCCGCCGCGCCCATGGTTTCGCTCCAGCAAACACCAGGGTAAATAACTTGCCAGTCTCATCGCCTGGCTGAGAAGTAATCTACCGCCCCATCGCTGGACCCAACGAAAGCAATTGACCCGGGTCAGCACTTAGTGAAGGCATTTGGCGGCACACACGATGCTAGTTTGACCAGTGTCCTGTGCCCCGCAGTGAGCTGCATGCTGCTGGTGTGCGCATGCGTAAGGCGTGTGTGCTCAGCAGGCCGCATGCCCAGGCTGGCTCCAGACAGGGCGGCATCGGCGGCCAGTGCATGTATACACGAGAGTTAGTACCGTGGTATGCACGGTGCACCCGTGGTGTATCCATCTTGACAGCAGGCACTCTCGCTGCAGCGCTCGGCCCAGAGACCCATCACAGGCCACATGTGGTGTTGATAAATAGTCATGACTAGAAGTTGTGTACAATGCCCTACGTGTGATAGTAGTATGGGTGGCGGTTCAGTGGGGGGGGGGTGCGAGTCGGACTTGGCCGCTAACACGAGCGGGCTGTGGATTGACGCGCACAGAACCTGCTCAGCCTTATGGAGCGTACGTTAAGGAGCTCAAGCGCATACATACATATACTATTGTAGCACCAGTAGTATTTCGAAGTACATGCATGCTTCCAATGTACTACTGTACAATATATGGTGTAGTACGTTAAACTATACCAAGTAGACATTATGTACGTCGAGGTATGTGCATGTTGCATGTATACATGTGTATACATGCATATGGTACTTCTAGCATACAATTGAAGTACTACTGTAGTATGTTGCCAGGCCGCAGCAACAATGCCGCCGTCGCCACCACCACCAGCAGTGCTCAGCACCGCACTGTACTCACCGCATCCAGCTTGTAACTGCAGCAGCCGTGGGAATGTGTGGGGGGGGAAGGCGGGGGGGAGGGGCAGGGGAGCAGCAGGCAGCACCGCCAGGGGCGGCAGCGGCGCAAAACAACAGAGCCGGTGTCAGCGCCGGGGTATCAAGGTACAGGGGACTTGCAGCCGTGTTGTAGGAGCATTGGCGGCCGTTGCACAAGGCGTGCGCCTGTGGCACGGCTGCCGGCGCGGTGCAACCCACACGAACGGGACATCACGCCGAAGGCCGAGCAGTTTTGCACACGCGACACGCCGCGCGGGCAGCACCCGTCACTTGTTGTGGGACAGCAGAGACGGTGCTGCACGCGCACGCAAGCTGGGTCAGAGAGACCTGCCCGGGTGGGCTGCAGCAGGGGCAAGAGATGGTGGTGTTGGATGTGATAGCATTTTGCTGGGGCATGGGTTTGGGACACTGGGGCTGTGTTGTGTGTGCTTGGTGTGTGCTGCCTGCGTGCTCAGCAGTGGGCAAAAGCGCTCCACTTCCGCCTGATGGGGCACGGTCTTACTGCACATGTTATGCATTTATTTATAAGCATGCATGCCCCCTTGGTGTTGCAACGAAGGTCACGCGTCACCGAACACGCGCACGCCCGCTGCAAACACTCACATGAACGGCCTTCCCGTCGGCACTTTGACCCCCTTAATTGCCTCGTCGTCGATCCCGTCCAGGCTGTGAATCAGGGACCGCAGGGTGTTGGCATGCGCCATCACCACCACCTGCACACGCAGCCACATGGGCAGCCCAGCACATGAGCCATGTATTTAGGTACTAATATCACCCAAATAAATGATAATAATAAAATTTTGCTCCTTTTGCCGTAGGTATGATGGCAACAACAGGCTGTGGATCAGCGACCGCAGGGTGTTGGCGTGCGCTGTCACCACCACCTGCGCACGCGGCCACATGGGCAGCCCCGCGCATGAGCCATGTATTTGGATACTGTATCAATATCACACAATGATTTCACTCTTTTTGCCGGAAATACTTGGAAGTATAATTGCAACAACAGGCTGTGGATCAGGGACCGCAGGGTGTTGGCGTGCGCCATCGCCACCACCTGCACACGCGGCCACATGGGCAGCACAGCACAATTATGATAAGCTATCTAAAGCCGGAAAAAGAAAATGAAAGCCAGGTGCAAGTCCAACTCCAAACTCACGTGCGCACTGGCCCGACAGCTGTTCCTTCTGGTACACAGCCCGTGCAAGTGACACAGTGTGTCACACGCGGCACAACGTGTGCACACAGAAATTGCCCATGGCGGTGGGCTCTACACTGCTGCCGGCGCGTGCGCGCACAGGAAGAGAGATGTGCAGGCGCGATAAGCCGGTGTGGTTACCTTTTTGCCCGCCAGAATGTCTGGCACGATTTCCGCGCGCCAGTAGCGCAGCACGCGCAGCTCCGTGTCCTCCAGGCTCTCGCTGAGTGGTATGTCTATGCCGTGGTAGCGGGGGTCCTGCAGTACAAAACGAATGCATAAGAAATGCGGCATATACAGACAGAGTATGCCACATGGAGGCACGCGGGTAAGTACTTCAGAAATATACAGTAGACGCTAGGTCTCCGGTGCAACGCCGTTGGTATGTCTATGCCGTTGCACCGCGGGTCATGCATATACAATATGTATAGTATGCGCTCATGGTAGGAATATCAAAAACATATGCCAGTAGAGACGTAAATCTATGGATGCCGTGGCAGCGTCGGTCCTGTAGCACAAACACAAGCAATACACAGTTCGTAGTACAGTGTGTGCACACGTGGAAGGCACATGTGAGACATACACAGGCGCCAGGGCGCCAGTGCAGTGCTGTTGGCATGTGTATGCCGTGGTGGCAGCAGTCCTGCAGTACATACTTATACATACATATTGGTATACATATGTGTACGTGAAGTATTAGACGTATGTATGATGTACTAGGTACATACTTATTTCAAGTACCAATAGTACGCACCAACTACACGTGATTGTAAACACACAATGCTGCCCTGCTGCAGCAGTGGGCCGGTGCGGGTGAGCAGTACGTGTGTTTACAGAATGTACTTCGAGAAGTACATGCACTAGCACAGTACTACGTATCGATGCAAAGTGAAAACCATGTGCATACTTCAGAATGCAGTGATGTATGATGAATGATTCATGTTGCATGGCTGCTGCAGGAGTGGCCAGTGCGGGTGAGAGAGCAGTACATTTTGAGCTACGTTAGAAGTATACACATGCATAAAGTGTGAAATTACGTACTACAGCACATACTGTACTACACTAGAATAGTTATACATTTGCTTGCCTGCTGCAGGAGGGGCCAGTGCGGGTGAGAAGGCTCCATAGGAGGGGGCCGCGCAGCATACCCCCGCCGCCACTCCCTCACTATGGGGCCCACGCGCTCCTCGGTAGCGGCCTTATTTTGCCCCTGCACGCATGGAAGTCAGACAACAACATACATTAGGCATGTGCGCATGGACACCATACAAACTAGCTGTATACACAAGGCATGTGCGCAGTGTGTATCTACCCCCCCAGCCACTCCTTCGCTATGGGACCCAGGCGCTCCTCTGCCACGCCCTTGGTTTGCCTGTGTGCGCATAGAACCTAAACAAAATACTACAGTAGTTTATGTACTTCAGTGATATGATTCAAGCACGTGTGAGCTGCATGACCCCGCTGTCGCTTCCTCGAGTGCCAGCACGCTCCTGCACCACAACCTTGCGCGCATGGAAGCCATACAGAAATACTCCGTACATGTACAAGAACACACCAGGCATGTGCATGCAACGATTGACTCCTTTTTTTACTGTGTCATCTCATACCTCTGAAGTACACTTATGATATGGTACTTGAAAGTATGCTCCATGTACTTCGGATTATGTACGTGGCACCTGTATGAGCCCAGCAACGCGCTCCTTTTGCAGGTTGTGGGGTGTATGCAACCGCTGAGCAGCTGCGGCCGTCGTGCCGTGCCGCCATGTCGGTCATCGTTCCTGCAGCCTCGCATGTACATTCCCAAGCACTCTGCGCCACACAATAGGTACCTGGTACATCAAAGTACCGGTACTTGATAGTCATTCTGCTGCATACTTCTTGAAAAAAAAAAAAAAAAAAACACGCAATTTAAAGATGTATCGTGTGCGTCTCAGTGCTGTCCTTCCCATCTGCGGCACGCCATAGCACAGCGTATCTTTTGCAGCTACAAACTGCGAACCTATCTGGTGCATGCACACTTCAGTAGTACATAACTATGTATACACTTCAGTACTTCAGAAGTACACCTAAATCAAGTATAGTGCACTTCAAAGTATATGTACCGGTACACACTTGTACTTTGTAAATCCGTCCTGTGAGTTGTATATACTACTAGTAGTGTTAGCAGTATACTACAGTAGTACTTCAGAAGTACATGAAGTATACTTCAAGAAGTGTATATACACACACACAATTGCTGCATCCCTCTCACCTGCAGCGCGCCGTAGTGCCGCTCGTTCAGCTCCCAGCTGGTCTTGATGGGCACCCACGGCTGTGCAGCGCCCTCCAAAACTCTGTGCAGCGACGTGGCGGCGCGCTTCAGAACGGACGTGTGCGCCACGTCAAAGTTCATGCCCGCAGCCGCCAGCAGCCGCCCCGCCTCCTCCGCCTGCCGCCGCCGGGAGAGAGGGAGCAGCAGAGACCCTGTTTCACCTGGATACTGGATACTTCTGAAGTCTACTTTTTGGAGTAAAAACATACCACATGTATGTATATATATTGCATGTGATGTACATGTACTATATATATATATATATTATTTGTGTACATACATCAGTAGTGATGTATATGTAGGCGTACAAGAGCTCATCCATGCCTGCCGCCGCCAGCAGCCACCCCGCCGCTTGCGCCTGACGCCGCCAAGAGAGAAAGAAAAGCAGAGACCCTGTTTCACCTGGATACTTCATACTTCAACTCTTGAAGTATACTTTAAACACAGCGGCAGCAGTGCTAACAGTGCAATATATTGTGGCAAAAGTGCTGCGCAACCCATTCCCACCAGCACAGCGCCGCAGCTGGCGCACAGTCGCGCTGTGCGGCCACTGCTGGCACGCGACAACGCAAGACCTCCAACAACAGCAAGCAGCTGATGCACGGAAACTGCCGGCTGCTGCTGAGAGCCGCTGAGCAAAGTTGCGCGGCGTGTACGCACCTCGGCCATGCCCTCCGCTGACAGCGGGCAGTCGCACCAGCCCGTGAAAATGTCGTACTGCGAACGCACACGCAGCCCGAAAAGAGCAGCACACATCATCAAAGGCATTCATATCACACACAATCACAACGTCGTAGTGGGGACGCATGACGCAGCCGCCAGCGAATGCACACGTATTCACACACACAAATATATGTATCCTTCGAAGCATGTATGCAAACCACGCCATGACATTGCATAAAGTTCGGTGTGTGGTGTTTCAGCGAAGTGGGGAGCTGCGCCAAACCAACACAGTCCACTGCTGACAAGTGTGTGCGCAGTGCTGCACCTTGTACAGCGTGCATCAGAGCGGAACAGGTGGTGCAGGGCTGCGGAGGCGTGTGCCGGCGATAGCCGTGTTCTCAGGGTGCAGCAGTGGCTGCAGTGCTGCTACCACACGTTGTGCAGACGCAGCGTGGGTGCCTCAACCAAGCAAGCGTTACAAACAGGGTGCCCACCCCTGCTAGGCAGCCTGCCAAGGTTTTCGGTCAACGCAGTAGGAGCAGTGGTAGCACCGCGCACAGTAGGACGACAAGCACAGGCAGCTATAAGAAGGGGCACTAGCAGCAACCCTCACTGAGCTGCAGCAGCATGTATGTTGCTGCTCAACTCCGGCTGTCTGCACACGGGGCACCCACCTTGTTGAATGTGCTCTGCCCGTGCCTGACGAGCACCACCGTGTACTCTGCCTTTCCCCTGGCAGCCATATCCAATCCTGGCTGCCCAGCACTCCTGCTGCTCGCTCTTGCCGTCCCGTGCTGCAGCCTCGCCTTCTGCTGCATGGCGGCTGCAGTCACGAATGCGGCCGCAGTGGCTGGCACCTGAGGCACCTGCAGTGCCCATGAAATTCTGGCGGGAACCGCCGCTGCCACCAAGAGCACCTGCACCACTCTCATCATCATTGCAGTGATGCAGCGCCTGAGGCCACTTCAGCAATTACCCGCCCACCCACCAAGCACTCGTTGCTCCCTGCTGCTGCTCTGCGCGCAGTCTGCGAAGGCTGCGGTTGACAGTGAGTCACACAGAACCTCTTGCTGCTTCCAGTGGCGCAGGCGGCCCCTGAGGGGACCGTGCATCACCGGCTCTGAACCGCTGGCAGTGCAGCAGGGGTACCCACTGCCTACGCCGTCAACCAGTGGCGCAGCGGCACAGGGGCCACGGAGAGAGAGCTTGCAAGCAAGGTTCAAACTCCTCGTTCAATCGCAGTTGCCACCATCTGCTGAGCGCATGTTCCACCAATCAGCGCCTCGCGCGCCTGTTGCAGGAACATGCGCGCGGCCAGGCAGCAGCAACACACGCACCCGCGCGAGAGCAGCAGCCGCGCAGGCAGGGAACGCAGCTTGCAGCAATGGTTCGTCCATCTTCCAGCGCGGTCCTGCTGACGGCAGCCCTGGCCGTGGCGTGCGCAGATGGCTTTGTGGCTGCACCCAGCGGTGTTGCTGGTGCGTCCGCACCTGGCGTGGACGCGGCAAACAGGATTCGCTTCAGGCTCACGAGGCCCTCGTGGGTGAGGGGTGGGGCGGCTGGCGCTGGCGGTGCCTCTGGCAGGCAGCACACGTCACTGCAGCAGCGCAAAGGGGGAGCAGCCATGTCGGCCGCGGCAACGGTGGGTCCTGCCACCAGCTGAAAGCACTGTTTCGGGCGTGTGCTGTGAGGTCATGCCTGCAGTGCATGCACACTGCCTGCCGCAGGCTGCCTGTAACTCCCCACCAGCAGCTGCAGAGCAGGATGGCCAGTGTCCTCTTTGGTCACATCCGAGCAAGCGGCTGCTCACAGTGTGCTTTGTTGTACCAGTGCGCATGTTGCCACGTGCAGCGGCGGAAGTTGCGCAGGAGCGCGCCACCTTTTGATGCAAGAAATCACAAGCTGACACAGTGGCAGACTTTGCTGGCCTCCATTCCAACGCCATCGACGCAGTGCCCACATGGAATGATTGCAATACTGCAGCCACACTCGTGTGCCACGGCTAAGCGCCCACGCCGTCGCGCTGACCGAATCAACCTGTGTGCCCGACCACCTCGATGCCAGTTCAACAAATACTGCGGCAACTGCATGCATGGGGGCAGCACAGAGCTGTGTTGCCGCAGGACTCCAACTTTACGGCTGCAAACTTCAACTGAGCTGCCACCACTGCGCACATTTACGCCGACGCGCGGTGGTCAGCCAGCTATCTTGTGCGCTTACTCCCTTACTGGGGCTGCGCGCTGGTCTGGCTGATACTGAAAACTTCAAGAGAAAACTTCAACTAAATGCCATCAGCCGCCGCCGCTGTGCATGTGTTGCGCCTCAGCGCGCACTGCTTCTAACAAACCCAACGGCGCACTTGCTGTGCCATTGGGGCACTCCAAGTGAGTGCTGCCGGTTGGCATTCCTGCGCATGTCGCTCCGGCCCGCCACCACCGCTGTGAATGTTTGTGCCTCCGCACACCGCATCTCAACAAAACTCGCCGTTATATATTTGCTCTGCTGTGTGCGCGCTGCTGGGCTATTTGCGGGTTGTTGGCGTTGTGCGGGTTGTTGGCGGGTTGTTGGGTTGTTGGCGGCGTGCGGGTTATTGGCGATGTGCGGGTTGTTGGCGGGCAGCGCGATGCGTCTGCACTGCTGGGCGGGAACATGGGCATCCTGAGCAAGGAGGAGGCAGCCATGGCGCAGACGCTGGTGGAGCTCGGTCAGGAGCACCTGCTGGTGAGTAACACAGGGTCACGCATATCACATCTCACAAGAAGCCTTCCTATGCACATCATAATTCAGGAACATACCATGGTAGTAGAAGTATATGCGCGTGTGCATAAGGAATACTTCAGAGTAGCGGTAGGATCTCATGCACCTCATAGAACATCGTGTGTCACATACTTTTATGGAGCCGGGTCCGGAGCAGCTGCTGGTGGTCCCATGACCGTGAAAAACACAACTGGAAGAAGCACCCATCACCGTAATGAACGTCGTTTTCTACTACATAGTACTTCAGAAGTAATACATCAGAAAAGCACGTCATTGAGTGATAAGAATTGAATCTCATGTACACTTGTGGATGTGTCTCAGGCGCCCCTGCTTCTCATGTGAAGCAACCCTTGTGTTAAACGGACTGTACTTGAAGCTACTGTATCAAGTAAGCAACTGTAACTTAAAGTTAGCACCTTGTGCACTGCAAAGGCTCCCTTCCTCACAGCATCAGCAACGCGAGCGTGCGTATGTCGCACTTCAACGGTACGGTGTTCTAATGTGCTCATAACTTTGAATATCGATATAATACAGCTAAAAGACACATGCAGTCTATATCAATGTGGGCTCGGTGTGCACAGCACCTGCATAGCTCATGAACCCTGTTTACATAAACACCCTTATTTTGCGGGCTACAAAGGTGCATACCACAATAATTCTTCACCGAGAAAAGCACAAAAGAAGAGATGTCTTGCACGCCAGTGTAGCATACTTGAAAATGAGGTGTACCTCTTTGCACTTCATTACGTACTGTTACATACTTCTAGAAGTACCACTTCACTGTGGCGCATTATGTGCCACCCCTCAGGTGTCCACAACAAAAAAATCAGCACATCAACACAGGGATCATGGTATCAAAATAAAAGAAGCATGTCAAAGGATGATTTTGACACATGCGCCGGTGTCAATGTATACCTCGAAGTATAACATCCGTGCATGCATATACTTGTAAGTATACGCCAAGTGGTATAAGTGTACTTTGAAATGTACTGTAAAAGCGAAGTAGTTGATAGTATGCATCAGCGGCAGCAGCAGCCGCATGGGTGCCAGCCAGCTGCCGGCGTTTCTTCGAACCTGCAGCGTACAGGAATGAACCTCCTCCACCTGAAACTGGATGTTGCTGCAACTGACGTAAGCTTGCATGAGCTGCTGCTGCGCGGCGGCCTGTTGCACAGCCAGCGTCAGCACCAGCAGCGAGGCTGGGAGAATGAGCCACATGACAATACTGGTGCCTGTGGCAGCTCTCCGTTGCTCATCAGCGAGGTGCGATGGTTGGTTGGGCACTTGGCCAGGAGCGCCCGTCCGCTGTTCAGGCTGTTGCTACCAGCGTGTTGTCCAGCATCATCACTAGTCTTCCTCGCTCACCGGCAGTGGCGCTTGCGCTTTTTTCACGGCGCGCTATATTGGCGCTGCACTCCCTCATCCCTAGTGATGGGTCACAGCTTATGATTTTCGCATATATGCCGTATAACGTATGTGAACATGCCGTATAGCGTATGCAGATGCATGTATTTATTTATACGGCAAATACGCCGTATATCGCATTTTTGGGCGTAGAAATACGCTGTGTTTTGTATAACGTATAAAATACATTATACGCCGGGACCCTGACTACCACACACACCTGGTGCACGCGTGTGGAGTATGCTTGTGCGCTGCTGATATCACAGTAGTAGACAATAAGTCGCACAGGAATTCGTGTACTGCCGGTGCTGTAGTGTGCTTATATGTAGCGTCTACAGCAGCAGTAATAGTCATGTTAGCGGTATATGCATGGCTTCATGTTTACGACGTGATGCACTGTGCTTGACAGTCATAGCCGCAATACATCAGTGTAACATTGGGTTGCCGGAATCGTAATTTCTGGACATGGCAGTCAACGGTAATTCCATAGTACTCGCTGCAGATGCCTACAGCAGCCTACAATGAATTGACATTTGTGATGGCCCTACTGTGCTGAGCACAAAACATGATGTAAGAGGTTCCAAGTATCAAAAGGTTACGGTGAAATTACATTACGAATTACGGAGTAATTCTGAAAAAAAAAGATTATGGCTACCCTAGTGACACACGGTACGCAAACTGGAGCGGCGGTGGTGCCGTGGCGTAACGACTGTCATGGTGGCTTCTGCATGTGTAACTGATAGTGCCCTTGTACTAGCCGTTTGTATACATGCTGTAACTGTGGAGCTTACATGCGCGCATAACTTCTGCACACATCTGCACGTTCTTCACAGTAATAGCCGCTGTGGTGGATACATATGGTGTCATTGACATTGTGGTGCCTGTTTTTTTTTTTCACAGTGTACGCACATTACATGTACACTTGAAGTGTGTGCATTTATCTTCTACGGGTGCACCAATAATTACAAAAAGAGGTATATTATACAGTGTGCCTCGGTAATAATGGTACCACTTCCAAGTATGCCAAATATATACATACATCATGCTTAGATATATCCTGTGTACTCTGCACGCGCGCAGGAGGGCTGGCCGCCTGCGGGCGAGATGGACGATGCCAAACACAGGCTACTGGCACAGGTGAGCCTCCCGCCCGCTCGCCGCTGCCGTTGCCGCTTTGTGACCGCCGCATAACCGAAAAGAAAAGAACGTTTTGTAACTGCCGCGTAACCGAAAAACTGTACTCTACGTCAGCTACCCAGTGGCGCTGTGACAATACCATGAGAAAGAAACCTAAAAGGCTGCTAAGCCCAGATATTGCCGTGGCTGGGGCAAAATGCCAGGCCGAAGCCTGTGGGGTGATTTGTCCACCTGGTGAAAACACCAGACAGCCCCCACACCTACGCGCGCCGGTCAGTGTCCTTCTGACCGCCGCATAACCGAAAAAAATTGTTTTGTAACTGCCGCGTAACCGAAAATCTGTGCTCTACGTCAGCTACCCAGTGGCGCTGTGACAATACATGTGCCATGGCCATAAACCATGGCAGGTTCGACCACAGCACCTGCATGTCATACGTGTGCTGGCCATCAGCCCAAGCACCTGCACATGACACTACAAGTGGTTTTATTTTTTTGCACTTGTGGGCGTGCAAGAGCCCATGCCAGGCATGCCGGCACGCTCGTGGTGGTGGCACACGCGTGGCAGCATACACACGCGAACTCACAACTTTGAAGAATCTAGGGAAGTATGTGCTGCTGTTAGTGGTATGTACTTTTGAAGTACCTCGAAGTGTACGATGTAATGCAGAAGGCTGAGCGGTGTTTGCACACGCGACACGGTGCGCGGGAAGCAGCGGTCGCTGGCTGTGCAGCACAGGCAGTGCTGCACGCGCGCGCAGGCCGGGGACACTGGCTGGGACAGCGGCGACTTGTCGCACACACACACACACACTGAATCATGTGTGCTTGGTCACTGCTGTGCGATGCGCACTCAGCGGCGGGCTGGCAGCCATGGCGCCTGCATGTCATACCTGTCCCGGCTGTCAGCCACCCCGCACCTGCATATTCCTTGATGCATACCTCGAAGTATATTACAAGCACATGTGTGTTGTGATTGAATGGTGCGTGTGCAGGCGCTGCAGTGCGACAAATGCGCGTGCGTGCCCATGGCCAGCAGCCACCGCGCCTGTGTATCACACGACTTTCTGGCTGTCAGCACGTGCATGTTGCAAACTTCCCTGAGGTACACGCATACTTATGGTACTACGTGGTACCGGTACCACACAAACAGAACGACTGAGTATGTTTGTTGTTATTGAGTCATGTGTGCGCAGGCGCTGCAGTGCGACGCTCAGTACCCCGGCGGGCTGGCGGCATACGTGAGCAAGGCGCGGCGCCTGCTGCGCGAGAGCGCCGAGGGTGTCAACCCCTTTGATGGCTACACCCCTGAGGTATGCATATGAGCGCGCGTAGCAAAGTACTCGTGAGTCATACTTCAAGTATGTGTGTGTGCATAATGCTATGTTTCAAATTGGTGTGTATTAATGCTGCACGAGAGCGCCGAGGGCGTCAACCCCGTTGATGGGTACACCCCCTGATGTATGCATATGAGCACGCAAAGTACTCATGAGTCATACTTCAAGAATGTGTGCGCACATGGGCAGCGCCCTGAATTATAATGGTATGTGTGGGTAATGCCATGTGTAAGTTGGCATGAATTAAATGTTGTGCGACAGCGCCGAGGGCGTCAACCCCTTTGGTGGCTACACCACTGAGGTATGCATACGAGCACGCTCAACAAAGTACTCATACTACAGTAGTATATTGTGTGTGTACACAGACAGCACCCTATGTAAGTTGTTGTTTGCAAGTGTGGGTGTGCGAGAACCCAGGTCATGCAGCTTGCATGTGGAGCGGTGAAATAGCCGTCCCATGGACGTATGTGAAAAGTCACATGTGCCCTGTCGCCCTGTGTAATTTTTTGTAATTTTGTGCTCACATTAGTATGTACTTCGAAGCAGGTACGCCGCTACTGCTGAGCGCAGCTGCCTTTGCTGCTGCTGAGCACGCCTGCCTTTGCTGCTGCTGAGCACCACTGCATACCGCTCTGCTGCTGAGCACACCCCTCCCGCTGTGCACAGATGGCGGATGGTGGGTGCTGCAGCTTGGCGTGCTGCCGCTGCCAAGCACGCCTGCCCTTGCTGCTGCTGAGCACCACTGGATGCCACTTTGCTGCTGAGCACACCCCTCCCGCTGTGCGCAGATGGCGGATGGAGAGGCGCTGGAGTTCGGCACGCCGGAGTTTGAGGCCATGGAGGCGGCAGGGCTGGCGGTGGCGGGCCAGACAGGGTTTGTGCTTGTTGCGGGGGGGCTGGGCGAGCGCCTTGGGTTCAACGGCATCAAGGTGCGTACTATTACTATCATAAGTACTTTCGAAGTATGTACTCTACTCCTATTACTAAGTTGGTGTAACCTGGTACAACTACTCTCGCTACTTCGCTCCATGTTTGTGCTTGTCGCGGGGGGGCTTGGCGAGCGCCTCGGGTTCAACGGCATCGAGGTGCACATTAGTATCTAGTATTTATGGTACTTCAGAAGTATGTTCTGTTACTACAAAGTTGGTGTATTCTGGTACACCTAGTCTCCCTACTTAGCTCCATGGTTGTGGTTGTCGGGGGGGGGCTGGGCGAGCGCCTCGGGTTCAACGTCATCAAGGTGCACGTTATCACTATTATGTTATTCAGTGTAACGCATGGTAGCACTTCGAAGTACTACTACGTAGTAATATGTAAAAGTACCTCTGAAGTATGTACCTTTACTACACATTTGGTATATTCTGGCACACCTGGTCTCCCTGCTTGGCTCATGCGTGAGCATGTTGCAAGGGGGCTTGCAGACTGCCTAGGTTTCAATGGCATCAACCCGCGCGGTCCACATGTACCACATTTGTCAACTTCTTTGTTTGCTGTTGTGGGCGTTATAGAGCCCACGTCTGTTGTTGCATCAAGGCGCGCGTTGATACACACGTACTACAGTTGTGAATTCATTTGTTTGCAGTTGTGGGCGTTATAGAGCCCACGTCTGTTGTACCTCGGTAGTATGTGCCTGCACATACTTCAAGTACATGCGTGTGTGTGAGACACTATGCACATATGCGTTGTGTACTTGTAGTGATGTGCACTTGCGGGCGTGAAAGAGCCCGGGTCACGCAAGCCAGCATGAAACGACGGCCAGGCGCGAGCCGGTGTACACATACTTGCTGTGTGTAGCACATGCACACATTTGACCATTTAATGTATACTACTAGTACTTCGAAGTTTTTCGAACTATAGTGCACGCACATGCTTGCATAGCAATAGGTGCGCAGTTCATGAGGGAGGGCCGGGCAAGCGCCTTGGGCAAGGTCAGCATCACCACTGCCATTCTTTGTAGTACGAAGTACTTGAAAAAGTTCAGTGTGCGCGTGCACACTATGGTAGCGCCTGGTTAGGATGTAGATGCGCACAAATGTTACAGCTGGAGTCTGCGGTTACGGGCCATATGGGGTTGTGTGTGTGTCACGGTGGGTCTAGACAAGCACTTCGGGTCCACCTCCGTCTCACCGGCAAGCAAGAAGGTGTGCACCATCAAACCTCTACTTCTGAAGTACTTCTGAACTATACTGATTTACTTAAGGGTATGCACAGCGTAATATCTACTAGTAGTACTACACTACTGTTTGGTTTCATGTATGGCTTACCTATCTGGTTCTCTCCGTAATGTTCGGCGGTGGCCTTTGTGGCACGCACCAGTGCAGCCAACACAATCTACAGCAGCAGGACCAGGTCAATGTCACCGTCCCTTCACAGTCCGGTAGCCTACTTCATTCCCCTTCCTACAGTAGGTGCCGGCGGGCACTTTGTTGCGCACTGTTGTGTGGACCGGCTTACATGGCATCAACCTGCGTTGACGTGTTATACTCTGGTGGTGTGGTGTGGTACACTCCTTCTCCCTTTTAATAGTGAAAGAAACCAATAAGGTGACTTCAATTGTGTGGTGCGCCGAGCAGCCGGAAGAGACCGCTGCACAGCGCTCGCCAGCGTCAGCCCTTACAGCCTCCATTTGTCTTGTGACCAACAGTCCTCACACTCCCTCCAAGCGTGGAAACACACAGTCGTTTTCAAATCTGTGGTGCGTTGACCAGCCGGCGGAGACCGCGGTACGGTGCTCACCAGGTAGCCCTTAGGCTCCTTTTCTCTTGGCCCTCCAAGGCACGGGCAGTCCTCGGGCTCCCTCCAAACGTGAAAACGCACCCGTCACCGTGTGGCTTAAAGGCCTTCCCAAATTCTTGCCTTCTCTGCTACAAGTGTTACTGCCCCCCCTCAACTCTTGCTCCAGACACACAAGCACATTGTCGACTTTCACCCACATGTGCTCATTAGGGAATTGTTACCTTTTACCTCCGTTGCAATCCGTTAGACGGCAAGTTCAGAAGCGCGTGTTTGACAGCAGCCGGCCGGTTAGGCCAGAGTGCTTATGTGCAACTTGTATATGCCGCCTTGGTTGTCCTGAGGCATGCCGACGCTCCCAAAACTTGCCGTCTAATGGATTGCGATGGAGATAGTACACTGACTTACCCCCAACCCCCCTCCCCCTCCTCGCCGCTCTGCCTTGCCGCCTTCCCCCCCCGACCCCCCCCCCCCGGCCCCTTTCCGCCATTCCTTGCGCTGAGCAGCTGTCTCTGCCGGTGGAGACGGCGACGGGGCGCTGCTATCTGCAGCTGTACTGCGAGTGGGTGCTGGAGCTGCAGAGGCGCGCGCGGCTGGCAGGCGGTGACGCGGGGCTGCTGCTGCCGCTCGTCATCATGACCAGCGAGGTGGGCGCCAACTTCAAGTGTTAATTCTGATTATTCTACTGCTAGTATTAGTAGTATGTAACACACATACTTCGACTTCACTGGTTACTTTAATGCTCTGGCAGAGGCGCGCACGGCTGGCGGGCGGTGACGGGGGGCTGCTGCTGCCGCTCGTCATTTATGACCAGCGAGGTGGGCGCCAGCTTTGACTTCAACTGTGCGTAGCACATGCTTCCAAGTACACTGTGACTTCATGTGCTGTTTCAGTATTTGTAGCGGAGGCGCGCGCGGCTGGCGGGCGGCGACACGGGGCTGCTGCTGCCACGCATCATTATGACCAGCGAGGTGGGTGCCGGCGTCAACTTTGAATTCGATTGTTTTACTGCTACTACTAGTGGCATGTAACACACATACTTTGACTTCATTTGCTACTTTAAAACTCCAGCAGAGGCGCGCACAGCGGGCGGGCAGTGGCGGGGGCCTGCTCCTTTCTGCTCGTCACTATGGCAAGTGAGGTGCATGCCGACTTTAACCTCAACTACTACGTAGTATTAGCAAAAGGCACATACACGTTGACTTCATTTGCTGCTTATGAATATTTGTCACCGGTCTTATAATCATAATTTGATTTCTATTGATTTTTTAGCAGACGCGCTCGGTCGGCGGCGCAGGCTTGCCGCTGCCGCTAGTGGCCGTTACCAGAGCAGTGGACGGGAGTGGACCATTTGCGTTGCGATGCAAAGTTAATGGCCTAAGATACCTGCCGACTTCTACTTTGGGGGAGGGGGGGTCTTCCGACATTTCACAATCTTCTCAGGGGGGGGCGGGGCTGCAACAGCCTAAGACACCTGCCAGCTTCTTGAGGGGGGGGAGAAGGGGGGTCTTCCAACATGCATGTTATGATTTTGCTTGGGAGGGGGCGGTGCGATGGCATAGATGCCCGCCAATTCCAACTCCAAGGGGTGTTCCAATGTTTGACGATTTCGCTTGGGAGGGGGGGTACAATGGCCTAGGTGCCTGCCAATGTCAACTTCAAGGAGGGGGTCTTATCACCGTGGCTCAAGGCACCTGCCAACCTGTGCGTGCCTTCGCCGCCACCGCAGGACACCGACGCCGCCACCAAGGCGCTGCTGCAGCAGAAGGGCCACTTTGGCATGGACCCCAGCCAGATCAGGTGGGGACAGAGGGTGGGAAATTCATGCATGAAAAAAGAAAAACTTGAACACATGCATGAAATCGAGGGTCAGACACGGTCAGCTGCCGCAGCGGAAGGGCTACCTTGGCGTGGACCTCGGTCAGATCAGGTGACAGGGGGTGATGAATTCACGTCATGTGATTCGCATGAACATGTTCATGGGTTTGAGGCTCAGACATGGCACTAGCTGCTGCTGCAGGAGAGGGACTACTTTGGTGTGGACTCCAGTCAGATCAGGTGATGACAGCGGGTGATGAATTCACGCCATGTGACTAGCATGAACGTGTTACGTGGATGTAAGGCTCAGACACACATGTATGTCACTTCTGTGTACACACATTGACATGGACCCCAGTCAGACCAGGTTAGTGTCGACAGAGGGTGATGAATTCATGCCATGTGATTTGCAGGAACATGTGTATGGATTAAACGCTGAGGCTTGTAGGTATGCCACTCTCGTGTACACATTGGCATGGACCCAGAGTTGTCCCATTGAACATTTGCAACCATTAAAAATGACCAATTATCAATTAAATGCAATCAAGTAATTGATATTTGGGCAGTCCGCAGCAGCCAATTAAATCACTTGCATCTTAATTGCCCATTCCTCACATTTGTTGTCAATTGGTGTGGTGCCGCCAGCGACATTTGGCTAGGGCAAATCAGAAAATGCTGCATAAAAATGCTGCTTTTGGCTGCTGCAGCACGCTGGCGCTGTTGCTTGCAGCGCTGAGCAACTGCGACCATGTGCACGCAGGTACAAAAGTGTGTGCGTGCCACCGTGCACTGAACACATGTCGGTGCCTGTGCGCATGTGCATACTCGCGGCAGCTGCTTGGTTGCATGTTTTGGTCCCCCTTTTTGCTCAGCAGCACTTGACAGAATAAGTTGAAAAATATTTAATTGATTTTGCCCAAGTGTCCCAGTCAATGCAATTGCAAATACTGGCCTGCTGGCTGCCACTATAGTTACTAGTACTTGCAATTAATTGCCCAGTTTGCTGAACACTTGCAAGTAAAATTGTGCCTGCTCAGCCGCAATTTGACAACTCTGCATGGACCCCAGTCGGATCAGACCTGTGAGGACAAAGGGTGATGAATCCATGCCACGTGGTTTTCATGAACATGTTCATGGACTTGAGGCTCAGACACATGTGATTGTCGTGTACACATCTCAAGGCTGAGACACTGTGCGGCAGGCGCTCTGCAGGAGAGGGGCTCCTCAGGCATGCCCCATAGTCAATGCCGGTGTGATTGGGGGGGGCGCCCCTTGTAGAACATTGACACATGTGATTCTCATGGACGCGTTTGCAGCCCCTTGTAGAACATTGACACATGTGATTCTCATGGACGCGTTTGCAGCTCAGCCACTACAGCGGTGACTGTGCGTCGCCCACGTCCGTACTGCTCTACAAAGCGCTCCCTTATAAAGCCTGTGTGGCGCGTTGGCTTCATGACTTCTGCAGGTAGCTCGCCTCGTTTTGCTTGAACATAAAGGCATTCGGTGCCTCCCTTGTCTCAGCCTTACGATATCAGACTCTGAGCACGGCATGCCACCCAAGCTCTGCCCTTCCTTCAGGTGCATGCATCAGCAGGCATCAAGTACACTGGTAAATGGGTGGGGAAGGTATTGCACAACGACCTATCCGACGGAAGGCCCATCCTCTTGTAATGAGTGCACATATCCACTCATGCCATGGCTAAACATGGAGCACAGCACGGCCCCCCTCACACTCCGTGCCCGAGCCCCCGCCCCCCCCGGCCCCGCCCCCCCTTCCGCGCCCCCTATGCTTGCTTGCAGCATAGGGCTCGGTTGCTTGTGATGAGTGCGCATATATGTACTCATGCCATGCCATCATCACCCATGAAGCACGACACGCCCCTCACACGGCGCGCCCCCACCCCCCCTGCCCCCATCCCCCTCTCCCCCCTTGTCCCCCCCCCC
>JAULBY010016878.1:0-20578 GCA_032358315.1 Ophiocytium majus
TCCCTGGCCCGCCCTGTGTGCCGAGCCCTGGATGCAAACGTGCTTGCGGTTTTTCTGGCCAGCCTTTCTGGCCACGCCCCCTTTCTGGTCACTATAACAGTCGGCCTTAGGAAGGGCTTGCTAAGCCTACATACTGCGTGGCTGGGGCAGAATGCCAGGCCGCAGCTCAACTTCAACTTCAGAGTTGAACTTTACTGTGCACCTCAACTTCAACTGTGCCTGCAGGGATGTGCATCAGCGATGGGGAGGCTTCAGCTGCTGTGGGCACATGCCCTGGTGTGTCTTTCACTAATACACAAACTTAAACTGTGCAGCTCAACTTCAACTGTGCCTGCTGCTGCAGGGATGTGCGTCAGTGCTGGGGAGGCTGCAGCTGCTGTGGGCGGGAGTGGTGGAGGCTTGGCGGGGCCCTGTGCTGCTGCCGCTGCCGCCAGGCAGTGCCGGCGCCACACATATTGTGGGCCTGTGGTGCGAGGGGAAGGGGCTGTCCGCAAGGTGGGTGCAGTGCAGTGGCGGAACGGTATTTACACCTGAAGTTGGCATATTAGTCATACATACATGAGGGCATGTGAAAGAAACCTAAGAGGCTGCTAAGCCCAGACACTGCCATGGCTGGGGCAAAAATGCCAGGCCGAAGCCTGTGGGGTGGTTTGTCCACCTGATGAAAAGCACCAGACAGCCCATGTGTGCACCAGCTATACTACCTGAAGTTCCACTAACCACTTATTGTAAAAACTATAATTAAACAGATTGTGGGCCTGAGGTGTGAAGGCAAGGGGCTGTCCACAAGATGAGTGCGGCATACAACGGAACAGTATTTACATTTGAAGTCATGCTACCACTGTATTACACTACTTCAAGTATAAATACACAGGTTGTGGGCCTGTGGTGCGACGGCAAGGGGCTGTCCACAAGATGGGCGCAATACGGCTGCGGAACGGTATTTACACTTGAGGTTTACCACCGCATCTTGATGTATTTTATAAGATGATACTATTTGGATTGTAAGAAATAAATGTAAATTGTGGCGAGGGGCTGTCCACAAGGTGGGTGCGGCGCAGCGGCGGAACAGTATTTACACCTCAAGTTCCTGTTCTACACGTCCAATATTTTTTTGCAACGTTCTGTTCGACATGCAGCCCTCAATGGGCCCTGTATCAAACTGCTTCTTGAAGTATTCACTTATAATAAATGATAAGTAGATGTAAATTGTGGTGCGAGGGCACGGCTGTCCACACGGCCGTTGCGGTGCAGCGACAGAACAGTATTTACACTTGAAGTTCCACTACCACATTGGGTATATTTTGATACTGTAGATATATAAGGTACGAGGGCAAGGCTGTCCATAAGGCGGGTGCGGTGCAGCGGCAGAACGGTATTCACACTTGAAGTTCCAATACCATTATATAGAACTACTTCAAGTATAAACAAACAGATTGTGGGCCTGTGGCGCGAGGGGAAGGGGCAGTCCGCAAGGTGGCTGCGATACGGCTGCGGAACAGTATTTACACTTGAAGCTCCGATACCACAGGTTAATATTTGTTTGTTATTATTTAAAAGATATAATGAATAAATGTAAATTAAACGATATGCATACCATATACATGTGTGTAAATAAATAACTGCAAATTGTGGTGCGGGGGCAAGGGGCTGTCCACAAGATGGGCGCGGTACGGCTGCGAAACGGTTTTTACACTTGAGGTTTACTACTACATTTTGATATATTATAAAAGATGATACTGTTTGGAGCGTAAATAAATGAATGTAAATTGTGGCCAGGGGCTGTCCACGCGGTGGGTGCGGCACAGCGGCGGAACAGGTCGACTTGGGGTACCAGTACTACTAACCTAAGTCCCATAATTTTGGAAGAAAAGGTTTGTTTGCATGCAGAAGGCCTCACAGCTAATGTCTTCCTAGTGCCCGCCGTCAACCTGAACGTGAAAAGCCAACTTCAAGGCATGCTGTTAACTGCAAGTCTCGTCAGTTCATGAACTTGGACTTCATGAACATGAACATGAACTTGTTCAAGTAGTCCCGTTAATTTGCACTTGTAAGCGTGCAAGACCCCAAGTGTTTTGCGCTTGGAATGTGGGCCTGTGGTTGACATTCCAACGTAAAACCCTGCTGGAAATCGCATTTACTGTACTGTATTGCACACATACTGTACCCGTGTAAAAACATGCATATCTTGTACGCCTGAAGTATACCTTATCTGCAGCCGGGCCAAACTAAGGTTTCGACCGTTCCATGTGAAAGAAACCTAAAAGGCTGCTAAACCCAGATATTGCCGTGGCTGGGGCAAAATGCCAGGCCGAAGCCTGTAGGGTGGTTTGTCCACCTGGTGAAAGGCACCAGACAGCCCCCACACCTACACCATGTGTTTGACTTTTCTGGATTACTACTAGTAGTACTTTTTACCAACATGTACACCGCACTCTCTCTTACAGTAAAACTATTGCATCACTATTTACTACTACTGCAGTACTTACTACTACAGACTACCTTCTTTCACTACTTGGTATACACGTTCGCCACTTCTCAGGTTGTAGAATGCTACTTAGTAGTATGAATGACGTGCCTACTCTCCACCCCACCTCCTAGGGTTAGCTGGCTGCAGGCGGGCATTCACAGGGGCACCGCGACAGCCTGCGGACCATCTTCAACTTCTCATAAAACCTTCAACAGTATGTGTTCAAGTTTTCACAAACTGAACTTCAAGTCTGGCTTGCCCTGCGGGCCGCCTGCAGGTGGGCATGACCCTCCTCAACTTCAACACTTTGCAAAACCTCAAGAGTACAATGTTGAAGTTTTCACAAACTCAGCTTCAACACTGCGGCCACGTGTGTAGCGCGCTGGCGTCAGAAGCTGTCGGTTGTGCTCCAGTGCAGCATATCTAGTGATGGGTCACAGCGTATAAACTTGCCATTATACGCCGTATATTTACATACGGCGTATAACGCATGTGGATGAATGTCTTTATACAGGAATTAGTCTGTATGTCGCGTTTCCGGGCGTAGAAATACGTACAGATACGCCGTATTTGGTTGAACGTATAAAATACGTTATATGCCGTGACCCATCACTAAGCATATCGGAGCTGCTCAGTGAGGACTGGCCCTGCCCGTAGCTTGTACTGGCGTGCACGTGCCCTCGTGCATCTACTTCAGTATGACTAGTGATGGGTCACAGCCCATAATTTTCGCATTATACGCCGTATAGCGTATGTAAATACGCCGTATACCGCGTTTTTGGGCGTAGAAATACGCTTTATTATGTATAATGTAGAAGTATAAATATGTTCTAAATTCGCCGTGACCCATGACTATGTACTACGTAGTATGACTAATACACAAAGTTCTACTCTGACTTGTCCTGCGCAGGCCGCTGCAGGTGAGCATGACCTTTCTCCCGCAGGGGCACGCCGAGGAGTGCGCTCAAACTTCAACACTACATGTTGAAGTTTCCATAAACTCAACTTCTACTCTGACTTGTCCTGCGCAGGCCGCTGCAGGTGGGCATGATCTTTCTCCCGCAGGGGCACGCCGGGGAGTGCACTCCAACTTCAACACTTCAAAAAAACTTGTAAACACTGTTGAAGTGCCCGCAAACTGAACTTCGACTCTTGACGGTGCGCACATGCCCTCATGTCCCCATGACTAACATACAAAGTTCTACTCTGACTTGTCCTGTGCAGGCCGCTGCAGGTGAGCACGACCTTTTTGCCTCAGGGGCACGCCGAGGAGTGCGGCGTCAGAAGCGCTGCGGCCCTGCAATTTAACTTGAACAGTTCAAAAACTTCAAGATTTACAGGTTGAAGTTTTCACAAAGTGAACTTCAACTCTGACTTGCCCTGCGCAGGCCGCTGCAGGTGGGCATGACCTTTCTTCCCCAGGGGCACGCAGAAGAATGCGGCGTGCGAAGCGCTGCTGCCCTGCACTCCAACTTCACTTTGGTGGCCGTGCAGTTGAAGTTGAAACGCGGGGCGGATGGAAAGCCCATTCCGCCCAACCAAGGCATGGAACGGCTACGCACCGTGCACCCGAATGCGCTGTTTGAAAAGGCGAGTGTGTGCTGATTCCTCGTCTGCAAGAAGTACTTAGAAGTACAACGTACACCGCACTCGCGATTTGGTTCGCTTTCATTTAGTGCGGTATGCGGTTTAGTGCGGGGTCCAGAGAAGTACTTAGAAGTACAATGTACACCGCACTCGCGATTTGGTGTGCTTTCATTTAGTGCGGTATGCGGTTTAGTGCGGGGTCCAGAGACCTGCACAGACCGCATGATTCTGTATAAATGGTGCACACTGCTATTTGATTAAGTGCGGGTCTTGCTTTAGTGGGGGGTGCTAGCAGGGCGTCACTACCCCGCACTAAATCGCGAGTGCACTGTACTTCAGAAGTATGACATATTTATATGTAGTGATGGGTCACGGCGTATAACGTATTTCATACATTATACAAAATTCGGCATATTTCTACGTCCAAAAACGCGATATACGGCGTATAATGCGAAAATTATACGCTGTGACCCATCACTATTTATATGGCACGTATGTGGCCAGATCGAGCAAGTGCATCAGGTGCGCACTTCGAAGTATGCGTATGCTGTACATGCTTGTAAGTATCCTGTGACTTTGGCCTGTAACGTGTGCTGCTGCACCTGCCACTGCTGCCGCCACCGCTCTTGCTGCTGCACCTGCCGCTGCTGCTGCCACCACCGCTGCTGCTGCACCTGCTCCCGCCGCCGCCGCTGCTGCTACTGCTGTGCCTCCTGCTGCTGTGCCTGCTGCTGGTGTTGCCGCCGCCGCTGCTGCTCCTGCTGGTGCTGCTGCTGCTGCCACCACCGCTGCTGCTCTTGCCGCCGCTGCTGCTGCTGCTGCGGTGCCTGCTGCTGCTCCTGCTGATGCTGCTGCTCCTGCTGATGATGCTGCTGAGCACTGCTGCTGTGTGTGCTCAGCAGACAGTGGTGGGCAGCACTGCCGCTGGAGACCCCGTCTTTGTGCTTCGGCCAATGGCAGGCGGCGGTTACTTGCAGCTGCTGCAGGTGAGCAGAAGTAACAAAGCGGCATACAGAACAGCTTGCGTGAAGACGTATACATACATATGCTTCTGAAGTACATACATACATATTGTCTATGAGTAGACTATGGCATATTATATGTATGTGTGTACAGCCTATAAATGTATGTACATGGATTACATATATTTATGGTTACCTGCGGCTGCTCCAGGCGAGCAAAAGCAACAAAGTAGCATACAGATAAGGTTGCGTGAAGTCGCATGTGAGCAAGCCGTATACGGCGTATGCGGAGCGTATATGCAGCCTCTATGTATATATATACTACTGTAGTACCATATTAATGACTGATGTCTTGAAAAAAAATGGTCGCAGTGACTGCTTGGCCGTACCTACTATTGGGGTAGATGGCCATGCGGTGCCCTTCGAGTGGCCTTCAAAGCACGAGGCGTTCGCTGATGGCATGAATTCACTGTAGTCTACTACGGCACATGGATTCATGGCGCTGACCTACCCCCGTGCCTGCACGCCACTGCAGGTGAAGCCTCCGTCACCGCAGGCATAAGAATGTGTTGTACCATTTTCTAAACACGGCATGAATTAATTTACATGTACATGAATTCATGGCGCTGACCTTCCCCCCGTGCCTGCACGCCACTGCAGGTGAAGCCTCCATCACCGCAGGCATAAGAATGTGTTGTGACATCTTCTAAACATGAATTAATTTTACATGTACATGAAATCACGGCGCTGACCTACCCCCGTGCCTGCACGCCATTGCAGGTGAAGCCGCCATCGCCGAAATGAAAGTGTGCATGCATTAAAGCGCTTGTATTTTTTCGGAATAAGGCTTGAATTAATTGTATTGTACACAAATGCATGGCGTTGCAGGTGAAGCCGCCGTCGCCGCAGTGCATGCATAAAAAGTGCATGTGCGTTTCTCTTCAATATGGCATGAATTAATTGTATTTCACTTTAATTCATGGCGTTGCAGGTGAAGCCACCATCGCCGCAGTGGACGCTGACAGCCGCTGCCGCTGAGCAGAACAACGCGGAACGGTTCCTGCTGGTGAACGGCACTTTTGTCAGGTGACTAGTGCTCAGCAGCTGCTGCCTGGGTATGCCTGAGCAGGCACTACTTCAAGTACTTGAAGTACATGTGCTGCTGAGCTCAGCGCGCAACGGTTGCCCCAGGTAGGGAATGGAACTTCTGCCAGGTGACCACTGTTCAGCAGCTGCTGCGTGAGCACCCAATACTCAATAGCACTGCTGCTGCTAAGCACTGCTGCTGCCGCTGCTGCTGGTGCTGGTGGTGGTACTGGGCACTGCTGCAGCCGCTGCTGCTGCCGGCACCTACACTGCTGCCGCTGCTGCTGCTGCTACTACCACTTCAACTCCAACTTCAACTCGCTGGCCGCCATGCCCCCAGGCCACCCACAAACCCTTGCGAACTCTGCGCGAATCCCCTCATTGCAAAGCGTGATGCCTACGTGCGGGCACCAGCTGCCACCGCTAGGGTTGTGCGAACACGTATGCGCTGCACCCCCCTCGAACGCATCACACTCTACGATGGAATCCGCGCTTCGGTAGGTGCGAGATTTGCTGCTTCTGTCTTAGGCGCTATCTTTGCTTTGTTCACCCCGTTGCACGGGTCCGCTCAGGGTGACGGCCCCTACCGGCGAGCAGACCTAGAGTTTATCGCTCCTAGATGGAGCTTTCATATGAGAGAGTCATATATACGCGCCGTATATGGAGTGTATGGATATATATACACAGCGTATATGGGCTATGTTTCAAAAATTAGTGATCGCTACAGCTTGGCGCACACGTGCGTGGGTAACGTCTGGTGCTCCTGCATGGTGGCTGGCCCAGCATAGTCAGTTATTGCTCATGTGAAAGAAACCTAAAAGGCTGCTAAGCTCAGATACTGCCGTGGCTGGGGCAAAATGCCAGGTCGAAGCCTGTGGGGTGATTTGTCCACCTGGTGAAAAACACCAGACAGCCACGTGTTGACAAGAAAAAGACGCCATACATATACGTTTTCGTGTAACCCTAGCTGCTGCTGCTGTCGCCCCACTGCCGCCATTACTTCCGCTGCTGCTGAGCGCTGCTGCTGCTGACCACCGCTGCTGCTGCTGCAACTGGTGGCGCTGCCTCCACTGCTGCTGCTCAACACCGCTTGCTGCTGACCACCACTGCTGCTGCTGCAACCAACGCTGCCTCCACTGCTGCTGCTGAGCACTGCTGCTGCTGACCGCCACTGCTGCTGCTTGCAACTGTGGTGCCGCTGCCTCATCTTCAACTTCAACTATCTGACCAGCTTTGGCGGGGGCGCTGCCCTGGGCTGTGCGAGTGGGGGAACGCGCGATGGTGAATACGCCGTTGCAGTGGGCGCTCCGGCTGGCGACTGGCAGGAGGCGCTGATAAGGATGAAGGCGCCCAGCAAGAAGCAGGTGAGGGTTGAAGTTGATGTGAAGTTGAAGTTTATCTGATGTTGAAGTTCATACCTCAAGTGTTACTGGCGACTGGCAGGAGGCCCTCATAAGGATGAATGCGCCCAGCACGAAGCAGGCGAGCGTTGTTTTAAGTTGATGTGAAGTTGAAGTTATGTGGTGTTAAAACCCTTCAAAGTACTACAAAGTTTAACTCGATTAGGTGACTATAATATGTGTGAGTTTGTGTACACCAGCAGATTTGGTACACTCACAAGGACGGCGGCGCAGCTGTGGGTTGAAGTTGAAGTTAGCAATTGGAGTTACACCCAGTGAGTGTGGCAGGAGGCCCATATAAGGACGAAGGCGCCCAGCCAAGAAGCAGATGTGGGTTGAAGTTTGTGTATTGGTCACAGAGACATGAGGGTACGTGCGCAAGTTGAACTTGAAGATGATATGAAGGTGAAGTTATCAGCATTGCACCAACAAGTACAACGGCGCCCAGCAAAAAAGCAGGTACCGTATCGTTCCAAACCGATCGCACAGGGCTGCAACTTGCAATTTGGGGTGCCCCCCAAAGGAATATAGCCCTCCCATTGTTTCTTGTTGTCGGCTACAGTGCATGCCAGGGTACACAAGTGGCATACTTCTCATAAGTATTTCGAAGTATTTGTTTGATTTTTAAATGTTACTTAGCCCCCACATTGTTGTTGTTGTCGGCTACAGTACATGCCAGGGCACTGTAGTGAACTACTTCTCAGAAGTAATGGTTTGAGTGGCTCCTGAAGTACCAACCCCCCCCCCCCAACCCCCCCCCGGTTCATTTGAACCTTCCAAAGTCTCCTCCGCCCATGCGAGTACTTCGGAACAGCAGAGTAACCAATGGTTTCAGCGGTAGGAGAAGCACTCAGTTGCCCAACAACAACTGCAGCTGCAGTGGGGGCCTGGTGTTTGTCGACAGAGCGGGTTCACAGCGTCGCACCTGCCGACAGGCTCGCTGTTCACGCACTCGGCCGGCTTATAGGCGCGCTGTGCCACTTTGCCCTGACCACCGCACTGATGGGGTTTTGCCAGCTGTTCGCGGCCAGGTGAGGCTGGTTGCGTGTGAACCAATAACAATACAGTGCATTCGCGATTTGGTTCGCTTTCATTTAGTGCGGTATGCAGTTTAGTGCGGGCTCCAGAGACCTGTCACAGACCGCATAGTACATAAACGATACACACTGCCCTATCTGGTTAGTGCGTGTCTTAATTTAGTGTGGGGTGCCAGCGGGGTGACACTACCCCGCACTAAATCGTGAGTGCACTGTAATATGAAGCTGCTTGTGAGCACTGCTGTTGGCAGCTAGCGCGGCCCTGCTGGGAGCTGATGCTACTGCCGCTGCTGAGCACTGCTGCTGCCATTGCTGAGTGCTGCTGCTGCCCCTGGCACTGGGTCTCATGCCACTGCTGCCATTCCTGCTGCTGCTGCCGCCAACGCCGCTGCCTCCGCTGCTGCTGCTGCCCCTGCCGCTGCCCTGTGCTTCTCCTGCTGCTGCCACCGTCCCTTGCTGCTGTTGCTGCCGTCCCTGTTATGTACCGCTGCCGCTGCAACCTGGTGCTGCTGCCTCATCTGCAACTCCAACTTCAACTACTACCCGTAACTTCCACTTCAAATACTACCTGATCTGCAACTTAAACTTAAACTCATCTGCACTTTCAACTTCAACTACTGCATCATCTTCAACTTCAACTTCTGCCTGTGGCGTTGCTGCTGGCGGCGCGCGCCGGCGAAACCACCACAGCTGGACAGGGCACAGCAGCTCAGGGACATATCTGATGCTCTCCTATCCGGAAATTTTTCATCAGGGCTTCGTGCCAATGCCGATCCAGCCTTGGGCTCTGACTTGAAGTGAGTGCCACAAATACTGCCATTCGGGTGCCTCACCTGTCACACGCATGGCAGCCACTTTGCCACTGCTGCCGATGTTTCTTTATCACCAGTGCTGAAGAACTCGTTCTCAAAGCAACAATCGCAGCGCGCAGCGATGGGGGCACGTCACACCTGCTGCACCGGTGCTGCTGCTGCTGCTGCTGCTGAGCGCTGCTGCTGCAGCCATGGGTGCTGGCGCTGTTGCTGTTCAGCACATCGGCTGCCGAATGTGCTGCTGCTGCGCAGCACTGCTGCCACCGCCGTTGTGGCTGCTGCTGCTGCTAGCGGTGCGGCTCCGCACATCTGCCGCTGAGCACTGCTGCTGCTATCCTCATCTCTCTGCAGCTTGTAGCTGGCAGTCTTCCAAGACAACTACAATAAGCAACTACTGAGTAGTGAAAGGGATCGCAGGCTGATAGGCTGAGCAGGTTTCGCACAACCGACACAGCGTGCTGGCAGCAACTTCAACTTCAATGTTACGTTGCTTTGTTCACCCCCTTGCACGGGTCCGCCCAGGGTGACGGCCCCTACCGGTGGGGAGACCTACTGTAGAGTTTATCGCTCCTAGATTGAGTTTTCATAAGCACGAACTACTGTAGTAAACGGGATCTCAGGCCGATAGGCGTAGCAGGTTTTGCGCAACCGACACAGCGTGCTGGCAGCAACTTCAATTTTGAAGTTACGTGATGTGGAGCAGAGGCGTTGCTGCCCCCACCTGCAGGCTTGTCAGCGAGCGTTGCTGGGGAGGAAGCAGTGAGGCAGTTTTAACTGGTTTTGTGTGCCAGTGTTGTCTGTCAGTGTGCTGCGTGCATGCGAAAGCAAGGGCGGTTCTGTTCACTTCAACAATCAACTTGAAGTAAGGGTGCTGAGCACTCACCACTGCTGCTGCCTCTGCGCAAAGCACACTGCCATGATAACTCCAACAATCGACTTCAAGTACGGGTGCTTAAACACTTTAGCTGCTGCTGCCGCTGCAACTGAACACATTTACGCAACAATTTAAACAAGCTTGAAGTAAGACCACTTCAACAATCAACTTCAAGTAGGGGTGCTGAGCACTCACCACTGTTGCTGCCACTGCGCCAAGCACACTGCCATGATAACTTCAACAACCAACTTCAAGTACGGGTTCTGAGGACTTTTGCTGCCGCCGCTGCGCTGAACACCCTTGCACAACAACTTCAAACAAGCTTGAAGTAAGATAAATTCAACAATTAACTTCGAGTACGGGTGCTCAGCACTGTTGCTGCTGCCGCCGCTGTGCTGAGCACCCTCGCAGGAACCGCACCATTGCCATCCTGGTGCCCATCACCAGCAGGGGCACAACTTGAAGAAAGGGTGCTGAGCACCTACCGCTGCTGCTGCTGCTGCGCCGAGCACATTTCCATGATAACGTCAACAACCAACTTCAACTAGGGGCTGACTGTTTTGCTGCTGCCGCCGCTGTGCTGAGCACCTACTCAGGAACCGCACCATTGCCATCCTGGTGCCCATCACCAGCAGGGGCACCACTATGACGAAGGTGGCGCACAGCCCGCTGTGGGCAAACCTGGTCCCCACTCTGCTGAGCACAGAGGACTGGGCCGCCACAAACTTCAACTTTGTTCTGTACCTGGGTTTTGACGTGGGGGACAGGGTGAGTCACGGGTCGCGACCTGTGCCAGTAGACTTACTTTTGAAGTACAATCTGTGATTTATGTCATACGTACTCTGCTGAGCACAGAGGACTCGACCACAAACTTCAACTCTGTACCCTACCTGGGTTTGACTTGCGAGGCAGGGTGAGTCATGGGTCGCCCCGGTAAATCAGAGTGCCGCTCATGAACTTCAAGTATCCTATGCTGCTGGTGCTGCTTCAGTACTTCAACATTACCTTCAACTGGTGCACCTGTGCACGGAGCAGAGCAGCAGGTCCCTTCTCTTGCCGGCCAACGCCTGCAGTCTTGTCTGCCAAGCCCCAGAGTCAGTGTGTGCGTGCAGTGTTGATGACTATGCTGACCTACCTACTGCCGCCATGTTGCTGCTGCTGCTGCTACTGCTGCTGCTGCTGTCTTGGTCTGTGTTGCTGCTGCGGCGGCTGCTACTGCTGCCGCTGCTACTGCTGCTGGTGCTGCTGCCGCCGCCCCTGCTGCTGGTGCTGCCGCCGCCCCTGATGCTGCTGCTGCCGCGGCTGCTGCCGCTGCTGCTGCCGCTGCTGCTGCTACTGCTGCCACTGCTGCTACTGCTGCTGCTGGTGCTGCCGCCGCTGCTGCTGCTACTGCTGGTGCTGGTGGTGCCGCCGCCGCTGCTGCTGTTACTGCTGCTACCATTGCTGCTGTTGCTGGTACTACTGCTGCTTATGCTGCCGCCGCTACTGCTGCCGCTGCTGCTGCTACTGCCGCTGCTACTGCTGCTGGTGGTGGTGTTGCCGCCGCTGCTGCTGCTGCTGTCATTGCTGCTGCTGCTGCCACTGCTGTGGCGTCGCTGCTGCTGAGCACTGCATGCAGGTTTACGACAGCCCAGCTGCTGAGCAGGCCCTGCAGGCGCTATTCCATGAGGCGGTGGAGGCTTATGCTGCAAACACACTTAGACAAGAGGTGCGTGCCACATGACACTACTTCGTTTAATACTGTGAAATGCATGTGCTACTGTATTATTTATGTAAATGCAAGAGGCGGTGGAGGCTTACGCAGCAAACACACTTAAACAAGAAGTGCGTACCTCATGATTCTACTTCATTTGATACTGTGGAGTGCATGTACTACTGTATTGTTTATGTAAATGCATACTTGGTATTTCATGAGGTGTATGCAGCAAACACACTTAGACAAGACGTGCGTCCCACATGATACCGCTTACAATGTGCATTTTATACTGTGAGGTACATGTGCTGCTGCTGTATTGTTTATGCAAATGCGTGCTCCATGACGCGGTGGAGGCGTACGCGGCAAAGACACTTGGACACGGCTTGCGTGCCACATGACACTATACGCATGTGAATGTGACACTGTATACTCCTAGTACGTACATGTAAACACATGTCACATGTGTTAGAGTAGTGAAACTATGTATGTACTGCAAAGTGCAAAGCAATGAGTAGTATGACATTTCAGAAGGATACGTAAAGTGCCTGTAAGGTTATAACCATGATGTACATGTATCTATAGATAACCATCTATAATGTGCACATATGTTTTGTAACCTACCGTGGCCACGTCTGCTGAGCACTACATGCATGCGCGTGCATGTCTTTCTCTTGCGGGCGTGATGCTGCGCCTACAGAATACTTCAGCAAGTACTTCAACAGTAAAACGCGTGTACTAGTACACTTGAAGTACCTGTTGTTACAGGGGCGCAAAGGTGCAGCAGTGGTGTGGCGGCGGCTGTGCTTCCAACGCATGGCAGAAAAGTTGAAGAAGAAGCCCACAGATTTATGTACCAGTAGAATTCTGTCGGATTGAGGTTTTACGAGCGGCAGAGACCATGTAGGTGGTGGTTTTGCTAAGGCAGCAGCTCTCTAGAGGGTATGTGACTACGCTCCCCGCGTGGCGCCGCCGGCTGAGGCCGGGAAGTAGTAATCATGATGATCTATACTTCGAAGTAGATGACCATTCACAATGTGTGTACATGCACGCATGCATGGGAGTTTCAGGCGGGCGTGATGCTGGGGCGCCTGCGGCTGCGCCTATGGGAATACTTGGAAAGTACAAAGCATGTACAAGTATGACTATAGATAACCATTATATTGTACCATATGTACATGCATGCGTGTGCGTGTGTCGCAGGTTGGCGTGGTACAGTGTATACTGCTACGAAGTACATGCTTCGAGGATGTTGCCTGCCGCGGTCTCATCTGCTGAACATTACATGCATGTATGTTTCAGGCGGGCGTGGTGCTGGGGCGCCTGCGGCTTCGCACTGTGCGCGTGGCCCTGCCGGAGGATGTCGAGTCGGTGGGCGGCTCGCCTAGTCAGGTGCGCACATCAAACCCTTATCATAATACTGTCCTTAGTAGAAAACAAAAGCAGGCACATGAAACCCTTATCATAGTCATATGAAATGCTGCCGCACTATGTAGAGTCGGTGGGCGGCTTGCCCCAGCCAGGTGTGCACATGAAGCGCTTGTCACTCTGATGTACAAATGTATATACATCTCGAAGTACTTCGAAGTATACGGTATACTTGAAGTACTTCGTATTATGCGCCACTTGCCACCTTCAAGCCCCCTCAGTCTGCGCCACATGCATCCCCCCAAACTGGCTTGCTTTTTTGTCATGGGTCTGACCCTTGCCTTGCAGCTTGTGGGCTAGCCGGGGCGCACTGGCCACTTTCTAAAGTACAAAGTTGAAGTTGAAGTTGAAGTTTGTACTTCGAAGTACAGTATCACAGAGACATGAGGGCATGTGTGCACCAGCTGTACTACGGGCTCTATGGAGAGGGGGTTGGCTCCGCGGCCTGCCCTGTGGCGGCCGGCAGGCTAGCGCTCGGCGGGCCCAGCAGTGGCAGTGCCGATACGCGTCCCTGTTGAAGTTGAAGTTGAAGTTGAAGTTAGTGTATTTGTCATAGAGGCACGAGGGCATGTGCGCAGCGGCTCTAAACTACGGGTAATGAGTCAGGCGGGTAGGGCGCGCTCAGCAGGGAGACATGCTTGTACGCGTCGAGGGCGGGCCCAGCGCCAGGTGCCAGCGCCGGGATGGTGGAGGGCCAGTCGACTTTGTTGAAGTTGAAGTGTGTGTGAAGCTCGTGTGGGGTGATTTATCCTTGCATGTGGGTGTTTTTCTTGCTTGCTTTGTGTGTGGTTGTTGCTGCCCGTTGCCTTGCAGGTTGTGGGCGAGCTGGCCGCGCTCGCCACCTCTGAGGGTGCCGACTACCTGTACCAGGTCAGCTGTCATGCTAGCAAATGTAATGCTTAGTGGAAGTTTACATGTGTACTGAAGTACTTCAGAAGTACTACGTACATACTACAGTAGTACATAATGTCCCACTAGAGTAGTGCGGTAGCAACATGCCAGGCTTACACTATAGTGCATAATAGTGCTCCAAGGGTGTGGACTACCTGTAGCAGGTAAACGCTTTGTCAGCTGTCATGCTAGCAAATGTGCTGTACATGTGTACATAATGTCCCACTAGAGTAGTGCTGTAGCAACATGCTCGGCTTGCATCAACGTGCGTAGTGCTCCAAGGGCGTTGACTACCTGCATCACATTAGCCCTCTACCAGCCGCCATGCTAGCATAAGGTACTATTTTAAGTAGGTACTTGAAGTGAAATCCGCTTAGGGCGCGGAATATGCTACTGTAGGCTAACATCAGAGTGCACGTTGACTACCTGTTGCATGTCAGCCCTTCGTCACCCGTCATGCCAGCAAATGTAACATAATACTGTAGTACATTTTTTACATACCATTTTTTGATGTAGGTTCTTATACTACTGTAATACCTAGTGCTTCTTCTTCAAGTATTTCTCCGCTTAGGGCACGGAAAACGCTTTGCACATGGCGTATGCATGAGTGGAACAAGTGTGGCCAAACATGCTGTCCCCTGCTGCTAGCTAACGCGATGGCAATGCTCAGCAGTGTGCACCCCAATGTAAGCCTGGCAGCGGTCCACCGTCACAAGTCACAAGTATCCTGCATGCACATTACGCACGGGCATGGCCACATGCACATGTGCTCAGCAGTAGCAGACCGCGCTCACCTGCGGGCGCGCACATGTACTGTCATTCACCTCCACTTAGAGCGCGGAAAGCCCTTTGCACTATGGTGTGCGTGTGACCAGAAAAGCATGATCAGGCATGCTGGTGCAAGCGAACAAGCTGGCAATGCTCAGCATTGCGTACTCCAATGTAACCCTGGCATGTTGCCACAGCGCTACTCCAGTGGATTACAGCCCCAGATCCCAGGGGACCTGCTCCCCATCCCCCACCCAGCTCCTGGCATACCATTCTCCCCCCCCACACCAGGAAACGACATGTGCATGCAGCAGTAGTCCATGACATGTACAGGGTTGCCGGAATCATAATTCTGGGACATTACGGTCAATGGAACTCCATCAATCCCCCGCTGCAGATGCGTGCAGCAGCCTGCGCTGCCTTGGCATTTATGAGTGTCCGGATGTGCTGAGCACCAGAACATCATGGGCGATGTTGTATTACCGTATAAGGTTACGGCGAAATATTACGCTACGAATTAAGGTTTAATTTGGAAAATAGTTGTAATTCCGGCAGCCCTAATGACATGTGCTGACAGTGCCATCTGGTGTGCCGCTGACAGGGGTGATTGTATGCGCGACAGTGCAGATGCCGCTCAGTGCCGAGGGCCGGGCCGCCTACTAGTTGTAGTAGCGCATGTGCATGTACATGTACTCCTGTTCTAGTATGTTTATACCGTAACTGGCGGATTATAACGCCCCCCCGCGTTGTCAGCGGCGGGGTTTCCTGTTGCTAGCACGGGGGGCGTTATGCAATGCACCCGCGTTGTACAGAGTACCCAAATTTGTATAGAATACCCCCCCGCGTTGTCGTCATGAAGGCGCCGTCAGCCTCGCGGGGGGCAGGTATACAGGGTCATATGACGCTGCGTAACGCCCCCCCTCGGTAAACAAGACCCCCGCGTTATACTCTGTCAGTTACGGTACTGCGAAGTACTACAATATGGCATTTCACTACAAGTACGCGATATACAGCCTGCATGTACCGTACAACCACGTGTACTTGCAGGATAAATACGTGATGCCATGACTCACGTATACACCTTATTTGCATGCTGCACCATTTTACGGCTTACATGGTGAAAGTTTTACACACGGTGACCCATCAACACTGTGTGCAGTGTCAATACTGTTCCCTGCATAATGCAATTGTTGACGGTGACGCCACAATGGTCACAGCAGGGTGGGCCAACGCGCTCACATTAGTAGCACGTCACACGGCGTATAATGAAATTTTATACTGTGACCCATCACTACTTGTACATTAAATACATCTTGTCGGTACATGATATGCAATGTGTCGCGCGTGACAGGTTGACGATGACACAACGATGGTCACAGCGGGGTGGGCCCATGCATTCACAGCCGCCTTGGCTGGCAACCCCCTGCATGGGAACCTAGGTGAGATGTGCAACCATAATACTTGAAGTAGGAAGTTCAACTACTTGAATTGAAGTAGTAACTTCAACTACTGTAGATGTAGTAACTGAAGCTACTGTACTTGAACTAGTACCTTTACCACTTGACACTGCCGCCTTGGCTGGCAACCCCCTGCATGAAAACCTAGGTGAGATGTGCAAGTTGCACATCTGTGCAAGCATGGTACTGGAAGTAGTAACTTCAACTACTGTACTTGAAGTATTGCCTTGAAGTATTAACTCCAACTACTGAACTTGAAGTAGTAAATTCAACTGTACTTGGAAGTAGTAACTTCAACGCCTCGCATGAGAACCCAGGTGAGTGTGCACCTTCTGTCCTGGTAGTAACTTTCAAGTAAATACTGTACTTCTGAAGTAGTAGCTTCCATGTACTGTACGTCAAAGTAGTAACTTCAACACTTGCCGCTGCCGCCTTGGCTGACAACTTCCTGCATGGGAACCTCGGTGCGAGTACAACACACTCTGCAGCAAAAACACGTTCTGCTCTTCTACCTGCAGACATGCCTGTGGGCTACAACTTCAACATACCAACTTCAACTTCTCACTGCCAGCACAGCCTGCAGCACGCGGGCCGCTGCAGCCGCTCCCTCCTCCGCCAGCAAAGGAGCGCCGGCTGCCCGTATGTTGGTGACCCTTGCAAACACTGCTCGGCCTTATGCCTCATCTCTCATGGAAGGTGGTGGCTGGCAGCATGGTCGGGGGTGGCGCTTGAAAAAGCAGCTCTGCCTGTGGTTGATCTCCCTTTGCTGCTTCAACTTCTTCAATTCCAACTTCAACACGCATGGTTTTTCTTTTTTTTCCAATGCAGGGCGGCCCTCGTTTTCCTCACAGTGTGCCAATAATTGCTACGGCAGGGGTGGCTCAGACTGGGCGTCACGAGCGCTGGATTGCAGCCATTCTCGGTGACTCGGCGTTGGAAGGGGGGCGTCGATCTCCATGCGCGAGAGCTCTTCTTTAAAAACTGTAGTTTGCATACACGTTCGCACATGACCCCGCGTCTCTGTGACTAATATACGTGAAGTACAAACTTCAATATGTACAAACTTCAACTGGTCATTGAGGACTGGCCCTCCATCCTCCCGGTGCCGACACCTGGCGCAGCGCCCGACGTCGACGCGTACAAGCACACCTCGCTGCTGAGCGCACCCTACCGCCCGACTACATCCGTACTTTGAACCCGGTGCCCATGCCCCCATGTCTCCATGACTAATACACAAACTTCAACTGCAACTCCTGCTGTCATGGATTTTTTTAGTTCCGGGACTTCAACTTCAATTCCGACTTCAACTAACTTCAACTCTTGCTGTCATGCATGCACGCGCAGGCGTGACAGGGCCCGTAGACGCAAGCAGGGGGCACAAGCGCGTACACTCGTTCGTCCACAAAACGCACCTCGAAATATTCGAGAGGTGAGGCGCCAGCAGCTCCTCAAAGTTGAAGTTGGTCTGCAAAGTTGAAGTGTCAGACCAACTTCAATAAACAACTTCAACGTGAAACTTCAACAATTTTTTACATTGGTACATGTACATACTGTAAAAGCACCATTCAAGAGGTGAGGCCCCAGCAGCTGCACACGCTCATGCTGCACCATGTTGGGGCTAGCATGCACTTCTGACATGTATTTCTAATTCCTTATTCTCTCACTATAGAGCATGTTACTGTGGTGCATGTACATACTGTAGCACAAGTGCTTCTGAAGTATTCTTCGAAGTGTAGATGTGTGCGTGTGTGTATGTGTATACATACATAGTACTTTGTAGTAGTATGTAGCATGCACGCTCAGCAAGGTGCGCATGCCCACACGGCAGCCACAAAGAAATTCAACTTGTGCAAAGACTTCAACTTGTAGCCAAAACTCACCTTGTGTGTCAAACTTCAACTTGCAGGCGTACCTCTCACATCACAGCATCGCGTTTGGTGAACTGACTGACGCGGGCGTGTGTCACTGCTTCAACTTGAAGTTACCCAGTTCACCAGCACAGCCATGCAGGGCATCGCGCGCGACTGCAGCGTCGTGCCACAACTTCAACGTGAAGCCACAACTTCAACTTTTCAAAACTGCAGTTGAGCTACCGTAGTCATTTACAACTGGCCGTCCACCAGTGCTGTGGTCACCCTGCGCCGTGCCCACCCTTGACTCAACTTCAACTTGAAGCCACAACCTCAACTCTCCTAAACTGCAACTGAGCTTACTGTAGTCATTGCTGCTAAGCGTGCTGCCCTACCGAAACTGATGGAGTATATCGCGGGGGTCTTGCATACCGAGGGGGGTGTTATGCAGCGTTTTATGGACCTGAACACCGCCCCCCAGCCAGGCTGACGCCGGGCTGGCGGGGTTAACGAGGGGGGTATGCTGTATAACGCGGGGGGGGGGGGCACCATGCATGTATAACGAGGGGGGGGGTACTACTCTGCCAACTGGTGTCACCAGTGCTGTGTAACGCGGGGGGGATGCTATGCACCGTGCCGCTGAGGCGGCGACAGCGGCAGCCGTCATCACAGCTGCAGCAGCCGGACGACGACAATGATGTCAGCGACGCAGAATCGGCCACAACATCAGCAGCAACAGCAGCGCTGTCAACCTGGGCGGTGTGGTGGCACGGAGCAGGGAGCCGGTGCTGGTGTGCCTGCGCCTGCACCCCTCAACCGCAATGCACACACACACTTCAAAAGTAGGGAAGAAACAGCCTTCTCACATATTTGCAGTTGCAATCGCCCGAAGAGGCCGCGAGAGCCGCCGAAGGAGGAGCAGTGGGAGAGCTCCCGTTCCGGGGGGGGGGGAGGGAGCAAGGCGTGCTCCCGCTGCCAACGCGGGGGGTTCTCTGCATAACGGGGGTGCATTGTATGACGACCCCCGTGTAAGCAACGGGAGACCCCGCCGCTGACAACGCGGGGGATCGTTTTAATCCGTCAGTTGCGGTACCTGCCTGGTTAGGCTGCCAATAACTTGTGTGCGCATGACCCTGTGTGCACTAATATATAAACTTCAACCTGGCGCCACAAACTAAACTTGAAGTAGGTGCACGTGCCCTCGCACGATGAGCACATAACACTTCACCTTTGCGTCCGACCATCGAACTTCAATTTGCCAACAACAGTGCGCACATGACCCTCATGTCTCTCTCGACTGATACACAAACTTCAACTTAAACCTCAACTTCAGTTCTGCAGGTACTTTCCCCGCGCTTCCGCAACTGGTCCAGTGAACACTGGCTGGCCCGCGTGTACAGCCACCAAACTTCAACTGCACCGACACCAAGGTGCACATAAGCCCTTGTGTCTGGACTAACATACAAATTTCAACTTGAGCATCTACTCCAACATCTTCAGGTACTTTCCGCCGCGCGTCCGCAACTGGCACAGCGAGGACTGGCTGGCCGCGGTGTATAGCCAGCGAAACTGCAACTCCATCACTGTTCAGTGCACACGTGACGTTCACATGTCAATGGACTGATACAAAAACTTCAACTGCAACCTCAACTTCAACTTGTGCAGGTATTTTCCGCCGCGCTTCCGCAACTGGTACAGCGAGGACTGGCTGGCCGCGGTGTACGGTCCCAGCAACGCGTTCACCGATGCCGCCATCACCGTTCAACACAACGTGCAGGTGTGCAGGCGCATGCAAATACCCAATACTTTATACACTCAGAAGTAAATATTTTCTTGAAGTACATCAAAACTCATCTAGGGGGGGTACATTCTGGGTCTCCCCCGGGGGCAGGGGCTGTCGCCCTGGGGCAGACCTGTGCAAGGGGGCGAACAAAGCACACATAGCGCCTTCAATGGCGGCAAATCTGGCACCTGCTGAAGCGCGGATTCCATAGATGGTAGAGATGCGGTGTGTCCAAGTGGGGGCTGCAGTGCAGGTGGTGTGGGTTGGAACGGAGTAACCTTGTACTTCTGCTGCAGGGTGAGTGCCTTGGCTCAGCGTGTATACTTGAAGTACATATTTATGCCCGCCTGCATTGTTGTGCACGTGCACTCGCGGTATGTACTTCAAATACTAAAGCACTTTGTAGGCTAGCAATGTGCGCAGACTCCATGACATGCGCACTGTACAGAGCTGCTCACATACACACACACCCCTCCCGCC
>JAULBY010016889.1:0-20570 GCA_032358315.1 Ophiocytium majus
GGCGGCGGCGGCGGCGGCGGCGGCGGGGGCGGCAGCGGGGGCGGCAGCCGCTCTCCCCTTGCCTGTTGGCGTTGCCGCCGCTTTGCCGCCGCGGCGCGCGCTGCGCTGCTTGGTGGTGGTGGCGGCGGGCACTGGAGCGGCGGGCGCTTTTTTGTGCTCAGCGGTTGGGTCGTAGTCTTCGTCGCCGTCGCTGGCCTGCTCAGCGCATGGGGCGCTCGGGCGGTGGCCGTGGTGGGGTTTGAGTAGTGAGTCAGGGCGTAAATTTATACTACCATGTACACCCCAAACACACGATATGGCGTACATCCCCTAATTACACCTTCGTGTACACATCATACCGTAAACACTGTGTTTACGTTTTATCTTTGCTTTGTTCACCCCCTTGCACGGGTCTGCCCAGGGTGACGGCCCCCACCGGTGAGGAGACCTAGAGTTTATCGCTCCTAAATTGGGTTTTCATATTACTGTCGTACGTTGCATGGTATATAATAACAATAATCATACGCTGTACCCCATCAACGTGTGTGAACCACGGCCACCGACAGCCCGTGTGGTGACTGCCAGCGTACACCGCGTGTGCAGCGCGGCAACCAGATGTCCCCCCCACAGACCCTCTGACTCACCGCAGCATTCACCTTCCGCCCAAGCAATATCGCACCCGTCTCCACGACGCCGCCCCCCCCCCACCACACCCGCTGTAACAGGCGCATGCCGCCCCCTCCCCCCCCAGCAGACCCTCTAACTCATCGCAGCATATTTTGTAGGTTGTTTGTACACATGAACACATGATACGGTGTAGTGCCATACTCAAAATTTCGGTTAGTACAAGTATGTTATACGGTATACGCCATACTTAAATGCTGCTGTCATACATTGCACGGCCACTGACAGCCAGTGTGGCGGCTGCCCGCATACCGCATGTGTAATGGGCGCGCACTGCCCCCTTCCCCCCTACACACCCTCTAAGTCACCACAGCATTTGCCTTCTCCGGAGTGCAAGAGTCTCCAACTCACATGTACACACACGTACCACAATGACTGCAGCGTGAGTACTTCCCCTCCGACATGCATCAACCGCACCCCATGCGCGCAGGTCTGTCCGCGCCCCAAGGCCGAGCTTGACACAACCACACACGCTACAGACACAACAACTCACCGCAGCATTCGCCTTCTCCACCGCCGCCGTTGCCGCCGCCGCCGCCTCCGCCGCCCCCCCCCCTTCCTCCCCGCCCGTCCGCCCCTTGATGGCAGTCACACTCTCATCGTCGAACATGAACCACCGCCCCGAGACGGCGTCACGCGCCTCCGCCACGTAGTGGCCGCTCGTGGCCGCTGCACCCTTGTGATGCAGCACCGCCGCCAGCCGATATTCCACCATCGCGGCCGGGGGCTTCGGCTCGGACGCGCGGCCGCCACGGGTGGCGCAGGCGCCGCCAGGGGTGGCAGCGGCAGCGGCAGGGGCGCACGCGGTGGGACGGCGCTCCGGGATGTGCAGAACCGTGTCCAGCTGAGAATGAATTTAAGAGAGTTTTGGTGCAGATTGTGGGCGGAATTGAGGGGAATTATGGGTGTCAGCACTCGGTGGCACAGCGCTCCGAGACGTGCAGAACCGCGTCCAGCTGAGGAGGGGTTTGAAAGAGTTTCATGTGGCATGTGGTGCAACAAAAAGTTGAAGCGGATAATGGTGTCAGCATGCGGCGGCGCGGCTCTGCGGGACGTGCAGGACGGAGTTGTCCTTCAAGTAAACCTTGAAGCACAGATTTCTACTAGTAGTACTTCAACCTCACGTGCACACACGCGCGCAGCTTCCGCCGCGTCCCCGCCTCACAGTCGTACTCAAAGTGCACGAGCGGTACCGCCAGCAGCGCCAACTTCAAGTTGAAGTGCCCTACTTCAAGTACAAACTTCAACTGGTGCCCACATGCCATCATGTTTCCACGACTAACACACAAACTTCAACTTTGAACTCACGTGCACGCGCGCTCGCAGCTTCCGCCGCGCCCCCGCCTCCCAGTCGTACTCAAAGCGCACGAGCTGAACCGCGAGTAGCGGCGGCAGCGCGCGCAGCTCCAGCTCCCGCACCGCGTCGCGCTTGCTGTTGCAGTCCGCGCACAGGTACTGGTTGTCGCCCGTGAGCAGCTCGCCCTCCAAAAATTTCTCGAGGCAGCGCGCCACGGAGGGCAGGGTGCCGCCGTCGGGGCCCTGTGTGCGTGTGCGTGTTGTGGTGGCGGTGTGCGGGGGGTGGGGGGGTGATAAGGGAGGGTAAGTGGGCATTATACTGCAAAAAGTAGGTGCTAATAGTTTTATTTAATTGCACTTGGGGGCGTGCAAGAGCCCATGACACATGCATGGCAGCACGCTCACTGGCGGCCATGACACGAAAAAGTAGGTACTAGTAGTATGTTTACAATTGCGGCATATAATGTACTACTTCGTAGTATTCCAATTTATAAATGTATTAGCACAGGAAATGCGTGAGCAGTTCGCCCTCCGGAAATTTCTCGAGGCAGCGCGCCTTGGAGGGAAGGGTTCCGCCATCGGGGCCCTGTGTGCGTGGGCGTGTTGTGGTGGCGGTGTGTGGGGGGTGGGGGGTATTAAGGAAGAGTAGGTGGGCCAGGAGCGGTGATGGGTCACAGTGTACTTCTAAAGTATAAACTTCACGATGTACTTCTGAAGTACGCAGTATAACGTGTGTGAATACGGCATATAAGGTAGGGTTGAAAATGAACGCACTTGCGAAGTACTTGCACGGCAAATATGCCGTACCTCAGCGTACAAATACATAGAAATATGCGGTATTTGGTATAATATATACAAAACTTCTGAAGTACTTCAACCGCTCTGACCCATCATCAGCAGGTGAGAGGGGGGGAGGGTACCGCCCCCCGGGCCCTGCACAAGTGTGCAGGTTTTCAAGGGGCGTGTTGTGGTGGTGGGTGCAGGGGCATAGGCAGAATTTGGTTTGGCACAGTGAGGGCATACGCTCCTGATGGAGTGACGCAATAATAACGATGCCAGCAAGTGACTGCCTTACATGTTGGCATGCAAATGGCTTCCTTTGTGACTTCTGGATAAAAGACGGAGTAAATGGGGCGGGGGTGTAGGACCGCAGTAGGTGAGAGGAGCGGCGCCGCCAGCAGCGCCCTGTAGTGTGCAACCACATTGTCACACACACATTGCGGGTGTACACGCAGGTTGTGCATTTTTTTGTTAACGACCAACTTCTAGAAATTACTTCAAGTATTTCACAAGTACACGCTTTCTTACAACTGGCGAACCCGTCTAGTTGTGCAAACCCTTTCTACCCGTCTAACCCATCTAGTACCCTGTGCAAACAGGGCACCCATGAAAGCTGCCCACCCTTGTCGAACTGGCCTGCTATTGCAACCATTCCTGTGACACCCTTGCGAAGGCAGCTGTGCCATCTTACATGAACACAGTGGTGGCAGACGGAACAAAGGGTCGTGGTGCACACCCCGGCAGATTCGTCACGTAAATGACATGTATGCTGTCTTTGCTTCATTGTGGCACGGGTTACACCCCTGATTGGTGAAGACGCCTGGTTTATCACTCCTAGACTGAGTGTTCAAATGCAATAAATCAACTCCTTAGGAAATAAGGCCTCGTGCCATACAACAATATTTTTAAATTAATAAAAAGATTGTATATTTGATTGAAATATAACACCAGTACCTGAGTACAATTCAGTCATAGCAGCATATTTGGGGGGCAATGCAAGTGCAAATTACCTACTGTAGCTGCGTCATTTGATCAATGTGGCGCTTACATGAGTAATGCACCCACCTGCATCACCGCCCCATCCGGCATGGTCACACATCGGCTACAGTACTGACAAACTGTTGTACAGTGCACTCGCGATTTAGTGAGGGGTAGTGTCACCCCGTAGCACCCCGTACTAAAGCGGGACCCGCACCAAACCAATATAGGGCATTGTGTACTGTTTATACAGAATCATGTGGTCAGTGACAGGTCTTTGGACCTCGCACTAACCCGCATACCGCACTAAATCAAAGCGAACTAAATCGCGAGTGCACTGTACCAGCATAACCGCCCCATCCGGCATGGTCACGCATCAGCTACAGTACTGCCACGCTGTTGTACGCTGCCGCACCCTTAGCCCTCAGAGGTATGTGATTGGCGCGTGTAGGGTTGGGGCTATTTGGATTTATATTCACCAGGTGCACATAGTACCCACCCCACAGGCTGTGGCCTGGCGTTGTGTCCCAGCCACGACAGTCCCTTATACTTCATTAGGTATACTTCGAAATGTAAGATAAACCCATACTTCGAAGTACATCTTATTTGGCAATGCTATTATACTTGGCAACGCTTCGGTTTCTTCACACGTTGCACCGCGCAGCAGCAGGTCACCTTGATGGCGAGCCGCAGCGCAGTAAACGGGTCCAGCCGCGGCGACGTGTAGCCGCACTATACTTCGAACTGCACATTAAACTATACTCATATATTTACTTGGCAACGCTTCAGTTTCTTCACACACTGCGCGGCGTGGCACCTCACCTTGATGGCGAGCCGCAGCTCAATGGACGGGTCCGGCCGCCGCGACGTGTAGCCGCACTTCAAACACCGCGTGGTGATCTCCGCATCAATACGAAACAGCTCCTCCAGGTCCCGCCCCTTTCCAGCGCCGTTCCCAGCACTGTTCCCAGCACCATTCCCAGGAACGCTCCCGCCAGGACCGTTCCCCGCATCACCGTCGCCGCCGCTGCCGCCGCGCAGGCATGTGGCGAGCATCTGTGTGAAGAGAACGTTGAACTCCGAGGGGTCCTGCTGCTCAGCAGTGTCTAGCTGGAGGAGGCGGGCGAGGGGCGCCACGTCGTGCACGCCCGCGCCGCCCAGCTGCATGTGGCCGAAGACGGTTTGCAGCACCTGCACCACCTCCCTGCGGCGCCACGGTGGGGAGTTGGCGCCGCCGGTGGTGCATGGGGGATGGTGAGTGCCGCAGCGGTGGTGACGGGGGCAGTGGCGGCGGCAGTAGCAGCAGAAGTAGCGGCAGCAGTAGCGACAGCAGCAGCCGGTATGAGAGCCGTTGCAGCAGCAACACCATACATGGGAAGTGGATAAGGTGTCGTGCTTAGGGTGTGCAGCGTGATACATGACGCAGTGGTTGGAACCAGAGTGACAGCAGTTTCAGACCTTGTACCCAGTTCCTGCTTCATGTATGTGAGATTCACACAGGATAGTGCTGCACTGCTGATGTGAGTTGAAATGCTCTTTCATAAAAAATGGCAGCAGTACAGCAGGGAAGACCGGGACACAACTTTACAAAAAAAGGCGAAACCCAGCCAAGTCTGTGAAAAAGGGCGAAACCCAGCCAGCTCTGTGAAAAAAATAATTAGCCAAGCTTGGCGCTGCTCAGGAGCCCAGCACAGCAAATAGCAACCAGTCAGGTTCATCCTTTAAGCAACATACTACGCTTGACAAACATACGTCACCAACCACGTTTGTTGTCCGCTGTGTACATGGTGACTCGGCATGTCGGTCGGCTGGGGTGCGAGAACCGCCGCTGCTGCAACTGCAACCGCACCAAGTAAGTGCTACTTCATGTGTTGGTGCACTCACCACAACAGTAAAATTCTAGCCCTTGACATGCAGTAAATCCGTGGCAGGCACAATACAAGTATGTTCATGCACACTGCACCGAGAACCATTGTGACTGTGGCCGCGGCCAGCTTTCGCACTCTCAGCGAACGCAACCTGACAGCATGCGCGCGAGCATCGTGACTGGCGGCTGCTGCTGCTGCTGGCGCACCTGTCCCTGGAGTTAGCAATGTCCTCCACCCGCGCCTGGAAGATGAACCTCCGGAACGGCACCAGGTGATAGAGGCACTGCAGCTGGGCGTTCAAGTAGCAGGTGGCCCCCAGGTTTCGCAGGCCCACAGGCATCAGCTGCTGCTGCCCGTGTGCCTCGGCAGCCTCAGCCGCCGCTTCTCCTGCTGCGGCTACCGCTGGTGCTGAGGCTCCGCCGGTCACGTCAACTGCAGGCGATGCAGGCGGCGGCACCGGCCGCCGCTTCGCCTTGCAGGGGTCCGGACCCGCAGCTTGGAGCACGATTTGCTGGCGAGCCTTTTTGCTCCATATCCCCTCCCTGCCTTCTCCCAGGCCGTACAGGCACAAGGGGTGTCCGCAATTTTTGCGGGGCACCGCTGACTTCTTGCTTTTGGGTGGGGCGTGGTCAGCCAGGGTGCAGCGGTGCCTGCCCGCTGAGTCCAGGCCATAAGGGTCTGTGCTCCCTGCTGCTGGTGCAACACCAGTTGGAGCTATCAATTTGCTGGAGGGTGGGCCTGCGGTGCCCCTAGAGGAACTCCGGCCCCTGCGCAGGTGCGCCTCGTGCGGCAGCCTAGCAGGGGGCATTGCCGCCGCTGTTGCGGGCGCCTGGTGGCGTTGATGGTCTGTGTCCGCACGCTGTTGTGACTCAAAGGTCTGGGCAGCAATTCAAAAAAAGGGCAAGGTACTGCTGAGCACGCTGCTGAGCACACCCCGAGCGAACTTTGGGGACGCTCGTCGACGTCATCTTTTTTTGCTCCTGCTGTGCCTTCGGAGAGCGTGTGGCCGACGGGCTGCGGCGTCGACCAAGGTGGGTGTCTTTGCGTGGTGCGTTCTTGGGCGCACTCTGCCTTCTTGCTGCGAGCTGGCAACATTTGTCAGGTTGGCCAACTCTCCTTCTCGTGCACAAACACGAAAATCGGCAACAGCTCTGTGCACAGCAGCAGCAGCGCGTTCTCACAGCGCAACGCACACACACACACAAAACAACCACCCACCAAACACGGCGGACTGCTGCAGGGCTTGCGTGCGCGCCACCACCACCGTATTCTTGCCGTCGCTAGCCAAGGCATCTCCGGTAAGGGCTTGCCCCTCACACTTGCCTTCCCACGAGCCAGTGGTGCCCACATAACCCACCAGAAACATGTGTCGACGTTGCCCGCCTGCGAGGGGATGGTGTGCATACTTTGCCTCCGCTGGTTGGCTGCGAACTTTGGCGCTCGGTGCCCATGCATTGCGCGCCGTCGCCACCGCGCTGAGGCCCGGCCAGTGCTTCCGCAGCGCATCGCATCGCGCGCTTGGGTGTGGGCCACGGCGCGCGGGCCCGCAAGTCCTTCCCATGCTGGCGCTCCGTACTGCTGCTGTTGGGCTGCTGCCGCAGAGTCTGTCCATTTGGGACATGCATGCACCAGCCGCGCAGCAGCAGCTGCTGCAAGCGCAGCACCCCATGTGGTACTCGCACCCACTCCCGCTGTTGCCACCGTGCGCATGTCCAGGCGGCAGAGTACGCACCCTGGTTTGGTGCTGCTGCGACAGAAACGTCATCCCCGCAACGGCATTGCCTTTCCGCGCGTGTTTCCCGGGTGCGCTGGTGCTGCTTTGCTGCCCGCCAGTAGTGGAGCTCGTGTAACGGCGTGCGCCAACCATGTCTGCCAAGGCTATCCGCGAGTTCCATGGCAAGCGCCTGGTCAGCAAGTGGCTGGGTGACTACAGCAAAGGCGCACACGACCTCGAGAACCGCGTGGTGCAGGTGTGTGTGTGGACGAAACATACAACCGAAACAGCATACTTTTCTGTTCATATGTGCACACATACATAAAGTTGTGCGTGTGGTTTGCATTATTACGACCGGCGGTGTGCACGTGCCATCCTCTGCTCATGTGAGCAAAGGCCGCAGAGTATTACTGCAGACATAGCATGTGCATGCGTGCAGGGCTGCGCTCATGCCCTGTGGCCGTGCGTGAAACAACGTTGAGCACACACGCACACACACGCACAGTATCTCTTGCAAGCAGTCATAGCACGCCCGAAGCTACTTATTCCCGCAGGGTTGCTGTGAAACTCACATCGTGCATGCACTACAAAACGGCAACACATTGTGTCAGGCAAGGTTTGGCACCATACATCTGTTGTAACCGTTCAGCTTATGCACAAGCCTTTGAGTCATCCGTCTCGACAAAACTGTCACGTCGCGCTCAGCTCTAGGTCACAACGGCACATGTCTACACTCAAGTACAGTACCACATGCGATGCGAAGTACACCAATATTTGGTATTGCGGACGCATGAGCGGCTCAGCAAACCCAGCGTTTGCGGCTTTGCAGAGGACTGAATATGCAGCTCGAGCAGCAAAGCTGCCAAAGCGTGGCAATTACCTCACCACTGCACCGGCGCCTGAGTGAACACGAAGACAGCCACTCAGTGCGTGGCTCCTGCCTTTGGCTTCAAAAAACTGTGCACGTGCGAGTATTTATTACGTCACTCCGGATGCAGCCGCAACAGCTGGTACCCAATTGTGGAGCGGTGTTAGTGAGTGCATTTAGCTTGGGGACGGGGTTGCAGTCATAGAGTGCTGCTGGCATGCGCACGTTATACGCTGTGCACCACTTGGGCTTTATCACTTTTTGAATTGCTTTTGCGCGTGGTACGCGGCCTCCAGAAGTGCATGCACCCGTCCTGCCACAAGTTTTGTTGTTACTCGTGTGAGTAGTGCTGTATGTTTGTGTGTATGCGGTCAGAAGTGGCCGCTGATTCATGCTGGCTCACATGATGCAGGGCCAAACGGGCATCCATGTACACATACATGTACACTTGGAGTACACCCTTCCGTGCAGTATATACTTTGCAGTAGTGTTGTAGTGCTTCGAAGGATGTGTGCGTGGAGTCCATGGACCTTTGCAACTGCAAGCGCACGTGTTGTATGAAACGAGTCATGTCAACTAGTTTTTGGTGTCACGACGTTGTCTGCAAACCGCCAGCTGCACCTATCTCCCCCCCCCCCCACCAGCAGCCGCAGCTATAAAGTGCCCCTTTAACGCGTACTTCTGAAGTATTTGGCAACGGCCCGCTTGCATTTTCTTAGTACTACTTTGAAGTAGGTAATGTTCCTACATGCAAACATTAACGTTGACACCAATCACATGTCTCACATGCAGGGTCGTCCCTGGGTGAGTGCACATGGCGCATGCCAAGTACTTTTGAAGTAGGTGACAAGGCATTCCATGCACAGAGCTACAAGATGTCATCCAATTTCCAAATGTACCCCCTGTCAATAGTCATTTTTTCGTGTAGATCTGAGTGATTATGTGAAATCTGCTGCGAATGAATCAGCAAAAGTAACATGGGTACAAGCGCAAAGCCAGTGACTGGCGTACGCCCCGCACTGAGCCGATGATGGTGGTGGTATTGTGCCCACAACCACCAAAGGTGATGGGTGCGTGAGGCATTTGCATCACTTGTACTGCTTAGTGCCAACACTGTTGGGGGCGCTGGAAGCTTCTACAGTAGCCCTAGTTCTTTATTTTTCCTATTATATTTTTTCTTGTCTTCTTGGATTTTCACATGCGTGAACACCGCAAACTGTGTTTTACCTCAATTGCATCTATGGGCATGAACCGCAGTTAGTGGTATTGTTCATCTGAGATCAGGTGCCGCACCAATAGTAATTTCTCACAGGTGCAGCAAAATACCACTTGTACTTGAGGGGACAAAGTTGAATGCAATTGATTTTTTAAAACAAGGTTCACAAGTTTGCACGCTGCCCGTCAACTGTTTACACAGTATAGATCAAAACCGGGTTCATGTGTTTCAAAATATACTGCTTGGGTACAGAGTACTTCAAGAGTTGTATATTATACTACTGTAGTATGTTTTCACTAGGGCAAGGGGCTCAGTTACTCACTTTTACCTGTGCTTCTATGATATACTTCAGAAGTACCACGTTCTTGTGCGGCTGCAACGCCAGGTCGTGCATGTCAACGTTCGCCTGCCGGCCCCGCCACTGCTGTGCTTAATAAGCCACCCTGATCAGCTGAGTGCAGTCGTGTCCACGTGTTGCTACTGAGCACTGCCGCTGCTGCTGAGCACTGGTGCTGCGCACTGCCGCTGCCACTGACCCACTGCTTGTGAGCACTGCTCCTGCTGATCACCACGTCTGCCACTGCGCACTGTGGCTGCTGAGCACCGCCGCCGCCACTCAGTGCTGCTCCTGCTGAGCAGCTGCCGCTGCGCACTGTGGCTGCTGAGCACCGCCGCTGCCACTGCACGCCTCCTCCTGCTGAGCAGGTGACGGCTAAGGAGCTGGAGAACCTGGCGGCGCTGGAGGCAGAGCACCCGTGGCTGCTGAGCACGCCGCTGGTGGTGAAGCCCGACCAGCTCATAAAGCGCCGCGGCAAGGCGGGCCTGCTGGCGGTCAACAAGACGTGGCCGGAGGTGCAGGAGTGGATCAAGGCGCGCATCGGCAAGGAGCAGAAGGTGTGTGGGAAGAAAGTAAAAATGATGGAAGCTGAAGTTTGGTGCTCAATTTTGTTTGTAACTTTTGTTGAAGTTTGCTGCAATAAGACCTTGCCGGAGGTGCAGCAGTGGGTCAAGGCGCGCATCGGCAAGGCGCAGAAGGTGGGTCAAGTTGATGTTTGCGTATTAGTCATAGAGACATGAGGCATGTGCGCATCAGTTGAAGTTTGTTTTTGAAGTTGTAGAAAATGTGTTGCAACAAGACAGGGCCGGAGGCGCAGGGGCGGATCAGGGCGCGCATCGGCAAGGAGTACAAGGTGGGTGAAGTTGAAGTTTGTTGTTGAAGTATGTTGTTGGGGTGTGTGTTGCAGCAAGACATGCCCGGAGGTGCAGGAGTGGATCAAGGCAAGGAGCAGGAGGTGTGTGACAGACATGAGTTGAAGTCCTTGATTGATGAAGTCTGTTGCCACAAGACCTGGCTGGAGGTGTCTATCTATTTTAGAAGTAATTAATTATCGGTATGGATTATAAATAAGGCACTTGCACTCTACTGTGACATCCTGCATTCCGTGGTCTGCCACAGACCATGTAAATAGTACCCACATGAATTACATTATATATACAGTAGGCCTGTACATTTTATGTTAGAGTTGGTATACGATGTTTTTTTATTAGCTAGGGCAAATGTCTCGCCTCATCTGTGTGGGATTCTGTGGGCCTGTTACTCCCTTCGGCCTCTGCTGTTAGTGCAGTGTGAAAACAAACACAAAGAAATTCCGCTGAGCCCAGGAACTGCCTTGACTGGGGCAAAATGCCAGGCCAAAACCGCGGTTTCGCAGTGAAAGTACACATCTAAAAGGTTGTGCCATGGTATGTGCCATACTCTGTTGGGCATTCCTGGATACATGCGTATCAACGTACATGTGCATTTGTGCGGTGCATGTGCGGCCAAGGTGTTCAAGCTTGTATGTGCTCTAGCGGACATGCAGAGTAAGCAAAAACATGTGCCTGTGTCAACTTACAACTTATGTACCATATACGGTATGTACTACTGTAGTACCAAATATACATGGAAGTACTTCGAGGTATGTACATACCACATTAGATATTATAGTGGACACGTTTAAGGTGGAGCCATTTGGAATACTCCAAAGTATGTCACTTTTAGCCTGGTGTGTATACTAGAAATACTTGAAAGTAAGCATTCATAGGTAACTCCACCCGCGTCAAAACTGGATTCCCCCATTCACATCCCCCTATTCACACACACAGGTGGAAATTGTCACTGGCATCCTGGACACGTTTATTGTGGAGCCATTCGGAATACACGAAGTATGCAACTTTCAGCCTGGTGTATTCTGAAGCATACTAGAAATACTTCGAAATGTGTACTCACAAGTAATTCCGCCCGTGTCAAAACTCCATCTGCCCCCCCCTGGTTATGTGAATTTCTACACACGGGTGGCGATCGTCACGGGCATTCTGGAGACGTTCATTGTGGAGCCGTTTGTGCCGCAAAGTGTGTGTGCACTGCAGTATACTTTTTGAAGTACATGCGTTATGCATGTGCACGACACACAGCTGCAATGCCACTTGAACATGTGTGCGCACAGGTGGAGATTGTCACGGGCATTCTGGACACGTTCATTGTGGAGCCCTTTGTGCCGCACGCGCCGGAGGACGAGTACTACGTGTGCATCAACTCCAACAGGGACGGCGAGGAGTTTCTGTTCCACCACGAGGGGGGCGTGGACGTGGGGGATGTTGACGCTAAGGCCGTGCGCCTGCAGGTGAGCATTCAGTTGTACCCATAAATCAAATGTAGTACGGTAGTATGTACAGTATGTACATGAAAATACTAAAAGTATACTTCTAGAAGTATATGGTATGCTACATGTTTCTGTTCCACCACGAGAGGGTGTGGACGTGGTGGATGTTGACGCGAAGGCCGTGCGCCTGCAGGTGAGCATCATTACCGATGGATTTATGTTTACTTAGCATGTGTATGCATGTTGCGGACATACTTGGAAGTGCAGTTTCTAATTGGTCGAAAGGCATGCAGGATAACATGAGGGGGCGTGGACGTGGGGGATCACACATGTATACACCAAATTTATGTGTATGTACATACTGCTAGTAGTATGTACCTTCTGAAGTGTACTTTGAAGTACTTCTGAAGTACCATATATATGAAAACTCTTCTAGGAGCGATAATATGTTTGGTGTTCATTTTTTTTCACCACTAGGGAGGCATGGGTGGCGGATGAGCATGTGGGTATCAAGTATACATGCATGCTCCAGATGAATGTCTTGGAGGTATGCACTATACAGGAAAACTAGAGGGGAAAAAAAGAAAGATATGGTATCCGAAGATATGCAAAGGAATTTCACTGTGCATAGGCGACAATGCACTTGTACTGCTGGTGTGTACTTCAGGGGGGTACTTTATATGTACTTCGAAATATTTTATTTACATGTTTGTTTTTAGCCAAGAGGGATGAATTGACGTCCGGCATGTTGATGCCAAGGCTTCGCGTCTGCAGGTGAGCATCTCTTACTTCACGAGTTCTGTATGCGCATGAGTGCAATTCATAAAATGTATCATGGTTGCGGGTGTACTACATACACAAGCATACACCACATGTAGTCTGTTTCACAGTGTATACTGTACTTCCTGAAACAGGAGATGCTGTACTTCAAGTTGCATACTTGAAGGTGCATACTTCAGTATGCTGATGCAACGGCCGAGTGAACATCAATTGCGCATGAAATGAGCTTCAGTTTCTGATCACGCACGCATGCACACATCAGATATGCTACGGTAGGGAGATTTGCTGCTTCTTCTTATGCGCCATCTTTGCTTTGCTCACCCCCTTGCATGGGTCCGCTCAGGGTGACGGCCCCTGCCGGTGGGGAGACCTAGAGGTTATCGCTCCTAGATGAGTTTTCATGTACTACGAAGCATGTGCAGCATGTGCGCTGTATGTACTGGAAAGTATTTGGTGCACAAATTGTGGACGTCCTTTATTCTACTGTGCAAGTACCTGATGGGTTGCTTGCCACAGGTGTGTGTGACGTCTGCGCGGCAGCATTCATAGTGGATGTGGATGTGCTCACGTGTTCACGCTGTAGACTCTCGTGTCATCCAAACCTGTTGAAGTGCTGAGCTACGCCAAGTCTTCTTTTTTTGGCAAGTGCGGCACTTTTTTAATAGCTGCATGGAGGTTTCCCTAGTAACTACTTCGAAGTATATACTTCGTACTACAGTAATAGTATATACATACCTCTGAAGTACATGTACTGTATGTATGTAATTTGAAGTATGCCTCACATGTGCATGTAGACTTAAAATTACCGGTATGCTCTTCTAAAAGTGTGCTTGGCTAGCTGTTGCGTTGCCACTGCGTGCTTACCACCGCCAGCGTATATTTTCAAAAACTAAGTAGGCAAGTGACCTTCAAGTACGCCGTAGTGGCAGCCAGAAGACCAGAATGGAATCTCGTGTAGGAGCAATAAGCACCAGGTGTTCGCACTGTAAGGGGGCGCACCTCCGGGGCTGAATTTGCGCAGGGGGGGCGACATAGCAAGGGGCGGAGCCTGTGAATGCAGCAGTATCTGCAAATTAGCCGCCACACACTTCTGCAATCATCAATCTGCAGATATATGTAATCCGAGCTTCGGTAGGTGCGAGACTTGTTGCCATGCGTAGGCGCAGGTCTTTGCTTCGTTCAACCCCTTCTGCACGGGTCCGCCCAGGGTGGGTGGGGAGACCTAGAGCTTGTCGTTCCTAGATAAGTGGTTCATATGTCAGTTGCGTGGTGCCCGGTACTGCTGAGCAAAAGCACAAGCACAGCACACACAACCGAGCAGCATGCAGCAGCAACCAACATGTCATTCCCCACCCCCCACACACACTGCACTGCACAGGTTCCCATTGGCGAGAAGACATCCGCGGCTGCAATAGAGGCGGCGCTTCTGCAGAAGGTTCCTCAGGAACGGCGCGCAGTTCTGGCATCGTTCCTGGACGCGCTCTTCGCTCTGTACCGCGACCTCAACTTTGTGTACATGGAGATCAACCCCCTCGTGGTTGTGGGCACGCGCGTGACGCCCCTCGACATGGCCGCAAAGATTGACGAAACGGCTGCTTTCCTGTGCGGCAACAAGTGAGTCTCGTCTTTTTGTATCTTGTGGTTGTACATCTTGAAGTTGGCCATTGTAACTGTTGAAGTTGTACTGATGTTGAAGTTGACACTCTGTGTGCATGGAGATCAACCGCCTCGTGGTAGTGGGCACGCGGGTGACGCCCCTCGACATAGCCGCAAAGATTGACGAAACGGCTGCTTTCCTGTGCGGCAACAAGTGAGTCTGATCACTCTTATTGGGCCCTGGGTGGCGGAGTGCACTGTGGTTGTTATTGTTGAAGTTGTGCATTGTAACTGTTGAAGTTGGAATGATATTGAAGTTGATGCCTTGGTGGGCATGCGCATGACTCCGCCCGACGTGGCCGCAAAGATTGACGAAACGGCCGCCTCCCTGTGCGGCAACAAGTGAGTGTTGTCTGTTTTTGGTTTGGCTTTGGGCGGGAAAGTACACTATGTTGTAGATGTGTAATCTGGACATAGTAACTGTTGAAGTTGGACTGATGGTGAAGTTGACATGTTGGTGGGCACGCGCGTGACGCCCCTTGACATGGCCGCAAAGATTGACGAAACGGCCACCTCCCTGTGCGGCAACAAGTGAGTCACCCACCTTGTTCATGGAAAAAGCCACGCTTGGGGTGGCGACAGAGGTGACAGAGAAACCGCCTGGTGTTGGCGGAAGGTGTTGGCACAAGTGGCAAGTAGAGTTGGACGCAAACAAAGTGAGGGACATCACTTGTTCAGCTCAGTAGGTGCGTTGGCACTTGGAGCCGCAGAGCCGGCAGAACCGGTCATCGGCCAGGGCGCTGAGGGCTTGCCTGAGTTGCCATCCATGTTGCTCTTTGTAAAACTGCCACTCACTTTTTTTTTGCAGGCACACACAACCCCTACTGTAGTCCAATTCCGGAGAGCTTAGACACGGTCGTGCTCTGCCGTTGTTTGCGAGTACCATGTCAAGCAGGACTGAAGGCTACCACGTACCGCTTCGAACCGTGTAGTAAGAGGGGTGCTAGCCGCAAATGTACCTCCCAATTCAGAACCACGCGCCCAGCACCGCCTTCCTCCCATAAGCGCACACTCACAACGCCCCCCCCCCCTGTGTCCCAACTCGCTGCCTTGACACTTCAACTTCAAACTTCAACTTGAAACAGGTGGGGCGACATTGACTTCCCCGCGCCCTTTGGCCGCCCAGAGTTCCCTGAGGAGGCGCACATCAAGAAGCTCGACGGCTCCACCGGCGCCTCGCTCAAGCTCACCATCCTGAACCACAAGTACGTAACATCACCGGGGGGGTCTTAGCTCTCTTCCTAGCTCTCTTCCTGCTCTGCGCGCCCAGTTCGCCGTTCTGCTGCAGCTACTCACTTTGTAAAGGCGCCCTGCACCCCAATACCAGTGCTCCTGTGAGCAGTGGATTGACTCTCTCGCTGCTCGCCACCATGCTGCTGCTACCTGCGCGCGTGCCCTGTGCCCCCCCCCTCCTCCCACACTCCCGTGAGCAGCGGACGCATCTGTGTCCACCCACTGCCGCTGCTGCTTCACTTCACTTCAACGAGTGCCCTGCACTCCAAATCCACTGCTCCTGTGAGCAGTGGACAGAGTCTCTCTCTGCTCACCACCATGCTGCTACCCCCCTTCCCACACTCCCGTGAGCAGCGGACGCATCTGTGTTCACCCCACTGGACCCCAATTCCAGTGCTCCCATGAGCAGTGGACAGAATCTCTCTTCTCTCACCACCTGCTGCTATCCCCCCCCCCCCCCCTCCCGCACTCCCGTGAGCAGCGGACGCATCTGGACTATGGTCGCGGGCGGCGGCGCGAGCGTGGTGTACGCCGACACCATCAGCGACTATGGGTTTGGCGCGGAGCTGGCCAACTACGGAGAGTACTCGGGGGCGCCCAGCGAGAGCCAGACGTACGAGTATGCCCGCACGATACTGGGGCTCATGACGCGCGCACACGACCCCCGCGGCAAGGTGACTATTTGCACTGTACCTTCCGTTTGTGTATACTACAGTAGTACATGCATTTTGAATGAGGCTCATGTGTGCATTGAAGGTGCTGGCCAACTATGGAGAGTAGTTGGGCGCTCTCAGCGAGAGCCAGACCTATGAGCACGCGCGCACGATGCTGAGTCTCATGACGCGCGCACACGACCCCCGCGGCAAGGTGACTATCTGCACTGTACCTTCCGTTTGTGTATATGCTGCAAAGTACATGTACTGCGCATGGGCTCATGTGAGCAGCTGAAGTAACTGTATTGAAGTGGTACCATATACTTCAGCATTGGTATTAGGGAGCGCTCAGCGAAAGCCAGACGTACGAGTACGCGCGTACGATACTGGGACTCATGACGCGCGCACACGACCCCCGTGGCAAGGTAAATGATCATGTACCTTCTTTTTGTTATGCTACAGTAGTACATGCATTTTGAATGAGGCTCATGTGCGCATTGAAGGTGCTGGCCAACTATGAGAGTATTCGAACGCCCCCAGCAAGAGCCAGGCGTATGAGAACGCACGCACAATTCTGGGTCTCCTGACGCGCCCGCACGCTCCCGCTCCCCGCGGCATGGTGTTCAGTCCATTATACCTTCAGTCTTTATGTGATACTACGTAGTATATGTATATATCTGTACAGTACACTTGTACCTCATTTGAATTCTGCTCGCGGTGCGGAAAGCCGTATGCACATGGTGTGCGGCTGAAGCATGCCAAGCAAGTACTAGTCATACCATAGCGGCCTACACGGTGCTACCTGACACCCCCTCCCCCCCCTTTCGGCACCCATGCACACGCGGCCCGCAGGTGCTGACCATTGGCGGCGGCATACAGCATCTCACTTTATTTGGCAACCCTATGCTTACACAATTTCATACACTGTGACCCATCAAAAAGCATCTTACGTTTACACGCCGTGTTTGCATGCGCAGGTGCAGATCATTGGCGGCGGCTTTTACGTACGAAGCATGCCATATAGTCACAACGTGATATGTTTATGTTACGCGCAGGTGCTGATCATTGGTGGCGGCATAAAGCGTCTCAACTTATTCCATACATGCACTTATCTCATACACTGTGACCAGTCAATAAACATGTCATGTTACACGCCGTGTTAACATAGGTGCTGATCCTTGGCGGCGGCATATATACATATATAGCATCTCACCTTGTGTGGCAACCCTATGTTTACGTTACACGTAGGTGCTGATCATTGGCGGCGGCATTGCCAACTTCACCGACGTGGCCGCCACCTTCACGGGCATCATCAGCGCCCTGCGCCAGTACGCGGACGAGCTGCGCGAGGGAAAAATCAGGTGACACTCCGCTCCGCTGCCCAGCTGCTGCTGACCACTGCTGCTGAGCACTGCTGGTGAGCACCACTGCTGAGCAGCACTGCTGCCGAGCACTGATGAGCGCTGCTGCTGCTGCACTGCTGCTGAGCACTGCTGCTGAGCACTGCTGCACTACTGCTGCAGACTGCCGCTCAGCGCTGCTGCTGTGCGTTACTGCTCAGCGCTGCTGCTGAGCGCCACCGCTCAGCACTACTTCTCAGCAGGAGCGTGTCCCCGCCTGCTGAGCACTGAGCACGCATGCTGCTGAGCACCCGCGCCGCTGCGCCCCTAAACGACACCCCGTCTCCGCCTGCTACCGCGGGGGGTACTTTGTACAACGCGAGTGTGCTGTATAACGCCCCCCGTGCTAGCAACAGGATACCCCGCTGCTCACAATGCGGGGGAGTCATTTTATTTTTTTCCGTCATTTACGGTACCCCGTTTCCGTGTGCCTTCCGCTGCCCGCAGCATCTGGGTGCGGCGCGCAGGGCCCAACTACCAGGAGGGCCTCCGCAAGATGCGCGGCGTGGGGGAGGAGCTGCACATCCCCATACACGTCTTTGGCCCGGAGACGCACATCACCGCCGTCGTGCCCATGGCGCTCGGACTGCAGGCCGCGGACGGGCCGCAGTTTGGGGACGTGCCAGCCCCTGCGCCCAAGGTGTGTGCGGTTTAAATAATGTTAAAGATTTGTTGGATGTTGAAGTTGAAGTGCCCATGGCGCCCCAACTGCAGTCTTAAACCACCGCCAACTCTGCCGCCACCCCTGCGCCGCTGCCACCGCTGCCGCCACCATCGCCGCCGTCGCCGCCCCCACGCGCCCCGGTGCTACCGCCGCCTATGCACTTGCTGCCTTTGCGCCCGCCACCGCTGCTGCCGCCGCCGCTGCTGCCGCCACCACTGCTGTCACTGCCTATGCCACCACCGCTGCCGCCACCACCGCTGCCACTGCTGCTGCCACCGCCGCTGCTGCCGCCTCTGCCGCCGCCACCGCTGCTGCCGCCACCGCTGCCGCCGCCACCGTTGCCGCCGCCACCGCCGCCGCTGGCGCTGCTGCTGAGCAGAACCTTGTGAGCAAGGATGAGGTTGCGGCCCCGCGCCAGAGCATCAACTTGGGAGGAGCGTCACCTGCCGTTGGGCCCGTGGCCCCGCCAGATGCGGCTGCGGGGGCGGAGGGCGCACGCGCGCGCGGGCAGGTGGAAAACTTCACGCCGAGCACTCGCGCGATTGTGTTTGGCCTGCAGAACAGGTGAGCACGCAACTTCATAGTTCCCGTCTTGAACTGATGTATTCTTCTAATAGAATGACAGAACAGTATGAAGTACTACTGTAGTATGTGTATGTTTTTGTGTTTGTATCGCTCATAAATACGTTGCGGGCAGGTGGACAACGGCACGCCGAGCACGTGCGCCGTCATGTTTGGCCTGCAGAGCAGGTGACGAAGCGCGTGCCACATGGTTTGCACACTCTTTGGTATGTATAACTACATGTACTCATGTTCAATCATGCTTTTCCAGTCACACGCACGCCATGTGCACAGGGCTCTCCGTGCCTTAGGCGGAGTGCAGCAAAAGTACTCATGCTATTCGACGGCAACTCACCCACCGCCCGCGCGTGTCACTGCGCCGGCAGCTCCCCCCGAACTTCAACTGGCGCGCACACGCCCTCACGTCTCCATTACCAACACACAAACTTCAACTATGCTGCACACAACTTCAACTCGCCCCTCCCAGGGCCGTCCAGGGCATGCTGGACTGTGACTACATGTGCAAGCGCGCCAAGCCGAGCGTGCCAAACTTCAACTGGTGCGCACATGCCCTCGCCTCATGACTGACACACAAACTTCAACTCTGCTGCACGCCCCCACAACTTCAACTCCCCCTCCCAGGGCCGTCCAGGGCATGCTGGACTTTGACTACATGTGCAAGCGCGCCAAGCCGAGCGTGGCGGCCATGGTGTTCCCCTTCAGCGGCAACCACTACGTCAAGTTCTACTGGGGGCTGAGCGAGACGCTTATTCCCGTGTACACGAGCACGGAGGAGGCGGCACGCCGGCACCCGGAGGCCCGCGTCCTCGTCAACTTTTCGTCGTTCCGCTCCGTGTTTGAGACCACCATGGACGCCCTGCAGTACTCTGTGCAGGTACTTCATACATGGTGCTCTCTGTTTAGTGGCTCTGTAAGTGCCCCCATTCGCGCGAAGGGAAGTACACAACCCTGGCGGATGCCGAGGGGCTACATGGCCAGTGGCGGACACGGGCAAGCATTGTGTGTATGCCAATTTCTCGCCGTTCCGCTCCGTGTTTGAGATCACCGTTTGAGACCATCATGGACGCCCTGCAGTAGCCTCACCAGGCGAGGAAGCCTCCCCCCCCCCCCTGCCTAACCCCCCTTCATACTCTTGTCTGGCTCTTCGTGAGGACCACCAGCGCTACAACAAACTGCTGTAACTGCTGCCAGCGCGCCGTACAACCCGCCCCTCCCCCCCCCCCTCCCAGATCCGCACTATTGCCATCATAGCAGAGCGTGTCGCTGACAGTCAAAGAAAATCAAGCCGTAAATCCTCTTCTCAGCAGTTGGCCTCGTGAGGACCATGAGCACTCAAAAAAAAAACTCTGTAAACGCTACCACCGCGCCGTGCCCCCCCCCCTCCCAGATCCGCACGATCGCCATCATAGCCAAGGGTGTCCCTGAGAGTTACAAAAACATCAAGCTGTAAAATCCTTTTTTAGCAATTACGCTGTTGTTGTGGTCTTCCGGAATATCTCATCATCCCTTCATGAGCACCATCAGCACTCTGCAGAAACCGATGTAACTGCTGCCGCTGCGCTGTGCTCCCCCCCCCC